>JBAIZL010000002.1:15422867-15547867 GCA_036971475.1 Prosapia bicincta | reverse complement strand
TTGTTTTCAAAATGAAAGCATCTCTCATGCTTTGTCTGTAGTCTGCGACAGTACAGGCGTTCTCTGAAGTCGGTGGCAAGTTCTCTGAAGTGGCAAATTATTCCCACCTATTCGTTTAATTTATTCATGTTTTGTGAATTTATCATTGTGGTAATAGTTTTCATTATTATGATAGCCGATCACGCTTTACCTCGTGAGATAGGTTTGTTTTATAAACTGGAGGAAATATATTCGTAACATATCACTAACATCCCTAGCTACAAATGTTATTAATAAAAACCAGTCCGAATTTTAAAAACTAGTAAAATTCTTTTCATAAGTTAACTCGTTTAAATAAATTGAATTGTTTATTTCACAGTTGATTTTAATCAATATTATGTAAGGTTAATGTATGTGTTTCTTAAAATAAAAACTCGAATTCAGTTTCTGTTTGTCAAGTTTGTTTTTAAGGCAGTTTGAAGTTTGATAAAAGTTTCAACCCATTATTTTATAAAATTAAAATAATTAGTTTTAATTGGAATGGAATGTTGTATGGCATAACCTTGAAAACTAAAACTACATACATTTTGTAGAATTAGAGCAAATGGATACAAGTTTTAGTCGCACCAATAATTGTGATTTACAAAGGAGGTCAAGTTTATTAACATTTTATCTAGAGAAACAAATAAACCGATTCCTTTCATTGTAACAAATTTTACTAATTATCCATTTTATATTAGTTTTGGGAAACACGGCTTCCAATTTGAAATATCCTGTTGCAAGGTGCTTTTAGTTTAGTGCTATCCTATCTAAACCGGAGGGATGCGAAATTTTAAAGAATATATAATTAATGTTGGTATAGATTGAAGAAACAACCAAAAAATTGTAAAGGTTATTTCGACAATTAATGCAGGTTATGCTTAATTACATTTAAGTATAAGTGGAATATATATATATATATATATATATATATATATATATATGGAATGAATAAAAATATTTCAAGTACAATATTTGTTTTAAATTCTAAAGCTTTTCGCCATTAAAATAAGTATTAGCAGTTTCAGGAGAAACAATGATAGACCATTATTTTAAGAAAATTAAAATAAAAAAGAATTAAACGCCTATATAAAACCGAACATCTACAAATCAAATTTGGCTACTCATTGTATCAATAATGAACACATATTTCCTGAAATAGGAAATATGAAAATAACTAAAGAAATAAACAAAAGGTTAAAAATCAATGTATATGAAACATTTGAAATTTATAAACATAAAGTTGAAGCAAATGAATCAATGAAAAAATTCAAGTGAAATCAAAACACGAAATTGTTTTCAAGGCCATTGACGTTGAAACAAAACTGACACAGGAGGATTAAATACCAATAAACATATGCACAATACCAAGAGCACAGTGGTAAAATATATTACAATGAAAATATTGTAGAGAACCCCAATACCACAAAATTAATCAAAAATGACAAATAAAACAAGTACTTAAGATTAAACCCTTATGTACATATCGACGACCATGTCATCATCATCAGAGGGACTTATTACAAAATTACAATCTAGCAAACAAAAGGTGTTACAAACTAGAGTGTTTTCTTTCTTTTGGTATTGGGGCTCTTTCCAATATTTTCTTTGTAAAATAAACATATGGTTGAATTTTAAAAACATATTTAATTTATGTAAAATGGTTTGTTATATAATTGTGTTTCCTAAAGATGATAATACTTATTTTATCAAAACGAACATTTTAAATAATATATAATTTAAAACCACTCTTGTATTTGAAATATTTCTATTCTTAACTATATTACAAAAAAACGTATCACTATATTTAATGTATATATATATATATATATATACATGCTGATACGTATTCCTTCACGGATGGAAAAATATGATGAAGAGTTATTATCTGGTGTACATCCGTTCATTCTGAAGTGCACAAATCGCAGTTCCGACGTTTTGCTAGAATCTCATCTAGCATTGAAGAGATGAATCCAACAGTTGAAGAGCGAGTGAGGAGCGCTGATGAATCTGCTCCTATATATAGAGGAATGAAGTCACGCCCAACGACGTCAATCCACACACACCAGAGCCAAACAATTACTCACAATCCTATCCCTTTGTTCACCTTTCTGCCGTTAAAATCTATCGATGACACATTTCCTCACTGCGGGCAAATTCAAAGTATCATCGCGTAGTTAAGACCGTCTTGCTTATCTAGTAAGTATTATTTCGTCGATATCGAACAAACAAATTTATAAAAAAACAAATTTAAGTAATTGCTTTAATCATGCGCCGTTGCAAAACTGACCACGTAATTTATTACCATGTAGTCCAATGATGTTAAAGGCTAAGAACTGTTCTAAAAACGTAATAACGAAATAAGTACTCGAAGCCACGTGGAATAACAGCTGACAGTTCTAAAAAACTGTCTATCACAAAACAGTGTCACGTAAACACACTGTGCGTTGTTGACGACAGTAAAATACGATAGGTCAAGGACGTAGGAAACATAAAGAAATAATTTCATATTGTATGTAGGCGTCTATGAAATTATTATGATATTTTTATTCTCACTTGAGGCAAGAGACGTGTTGCTATAATTTCCATTCGCATTGCCGTGTTTCTAATGTTTATAATCTCGTTCCTTGTGCTACATTTATTTGTGACCTTACCCTAATGTTATAATACTTCCGTGTATGGGGGCGACTTGAGGTGACGTGCGAGAGATTAGTTCCAGCCAAAGGTAATGCCGTGTAATCGGATAGAATTAGACAAAGAGAGAGAGAGATAGAAACAAAGAGAGAGGGGGAAAGAGAGAGAGATAGAAATAGAGAGATTGAGATAAGATTGGAGAGAAGGGAAAATGAGAGAGAAAGATAGAAAAAATAAGAGTGAACGAGAGAGAGAGGAAGATAGAGATAAAAAAGAGGGACAGAAGGACTGAGAGTGCCTAATAAAAAAAAAGTTCGAGAAGTAGATTACAGAAAGTGAAATAATGGGAGAAGAAGGATGAAGAAGCAAGGGGAGATGGAACGAAATGAGAGAGAGCAAGCGAGAAAAAAAGTGAACAGGAGAGAGAGGAAGATACAGATAAAAAAGAGGGGACTAGAGATGACTAATAAAAAGGGAGAGCGAGATTGAAAATTAAAGAAAGAGAAAGAATTGTAGAAGAAGGATGAAGAAGCAAGGAGAGATGGAACGAAATGGGAGAGAACAAGCTAGAAAAAAGTGAACAAGAGAGAGAGAGAGAGAGAGAGAGGAAGATAGAGATAAAAAAAGCGGGACAGAAGGACTGAGAGATGACTATTAAAAAGGGAGAGCGAGAAGGAAAATTAAAGAAAGAGAAAGAATGGAAGAAGAAGGATGAAGAGGCAAGGGGAGATGGACAAAAATAAAAGTTTTTGATAGAGATGGCTGAGAGAGAGAGGGGTATAGGTAAGAGAGAGAGAGAGGGGTTTATTTGAGTGTGCTAAATAGGGAGAGATAGAAAGTAGGGGTGGGAGAGTAGTTTCTACGTGAAGCATGATCGTAGTTTAACTAACAGTACCAGGCGAGATTTAACTACACTCTACCATCCTTCTAAGTCTACGTATATTTACCATATTCCCTTAAAATCTCTACTAGACAATAGAATCTAGGACATTGCGTTGTTGTATGTACTGAGGCAGCAAGACCCTTTCTTCATATTTTATATGCCGTCACATAAATCGCTAATATTTTGAGTTCTCTTTCAATATGACCTCCATTATTCTTGAAAGGTATTATATTCTCAAAACCTCATTTTTTATTCTATATTTTCTGTCCATAGTGATATTGAAAGAATATCGATAAACTATAACCGAGTTTCAGACGACTCTTAGGTTAGCTCACTTGTGCACTTACATGAAAAAACATTCGAGCACATTCTGTTTACGAACCAGAATGTGAAGTGATTTGTACTATATTACCACTATAAAACTACCCAGAGTCTCTAAAACAGATTTAGCTTCAGTGAAAGCGACATTTGTCAGAGATTTTAGCGTTTTCTGGTTCATGAAACATAGTTTACGACTAAAATTCGTTTTATTTTTGCCGTTCAGGTCAATTATATTTTTATAGTTTTTATTGCGCACTTAACTCTCAAAACGAACTAAAATTTAAATTAATTCAAGTATAAAAATTAAACAGCGTCATAACAACTTGCACAGAGATTTAAAAAAACGTTTTCATATTTGTGCATTTTTATTAAAATATCCTAGCTTGATTGTCATAGGAGTCACCAAAGATGTCATTTTGTCTGCTCGTCATAGCTAACTTAATGTTGAAGTCAATCCCAACAGGAAGTGAAATACTTTAATCAAACCTAAGTAAGACTTCCCTTAACCAAAATTCTAGAGGCAAGAGGTTTTTCGATACTGTGATTCTCGACTGGAAAATTTTAATTAATTTACCCGAAGTTTAAGGAAAACTACACAAAATCTGCTCTCAATAATGATTACTTTAAACACAAATATTTTCATAAAATTTCTCAAACATAAATTACTTTGCAGACCGTCTAACCAGGGGTTTAGCCAGTACTATGTACTGGGAGCAAGACAGAGGGAAGTGGAACCCCCTGGGGAAATTTTCAAAAATGTTTTCTCTAAAAAATATATTATGATATTTTTACACTTAAAACAACTTAATTATTGTTGGGAAGCTGGTTTGCGACAATTGGTGCTATCAAGGTTAAGTGGCAGTTAAAAGCTCGTACAATGAGCGTTTATGAATACAGTTTGTTCACCCTTAGACGCTAACTTTGCTATTAGGAAGGTCGAGAAGCCATGGTTCCTAGTGTCGCTTCTTAAAAATAATAGCCAATAGTAGTTAAAAGTAGTCAATGTATAAATTTGTTTATAGGTTATTATCTATCTGCTAAATTATTTAGTTGGTGTTTGCACATGACCCTGGCTAAACCCCTGAGTCTAACTACAAAAAGAGTCCTCAGGTTGCTACTACATGAATGCGCCTTAATAGTTACATATGTTAAATCTTTTATTGGATCTAGCTTCATTAATTTACGATTTTAATTCCTCTTATCGTAATTTACTCAATGAGCTGTTTCGAAAGGCATGTCCGAAATAGTGAGTTATTTGTTTTGTGTTGCGCGTCCTCAATATTTTCTTAATATCGATAAATCTGTCCTGCAAGCTACTTAAGGGCTACCTGACTGGGGGACCTTACTGAATGAATCTGGTAGCATGATTGTCTTCACTGAAGTCGTGTGATATATTAGCCGGTGTGTTTTGTCAAAAAGTTAAGAAGACAGAAATATAATGAGAAGAAGAAAGGTGAAAAGGCTTACCTGTCTCACGATCTAACGTCCTTAGATCATCGCGGATTCTGTTGTTCCTGATCCGAGCGTTAACTGATCACGGCAACTGAATTTTGTTGCGATAGAACACACGATAAAAACATGTTGCACGTGCTTATCTAAAGTATGGAGATGATAACACACAAAAAGGGGTCAAGCTGATTAAACATTAAACAAACAAATCGACGGAGTTTCTTGAAACATCGTTGGCGATAATCTGATGTCCGTACGCTCGCTAAACACATTTTGCAGAGATATAGCTTCGTAAATGGGAATAAATGAGTTAAATATAATCCCTAATAAGGAGAATATCCAGTGCTGCGAATAGAAACCATTGCCTCGCCATACTCAGACATGGAGTTTAATGTCACAACCCGTGGCACCTATATGCAAGTCTTTCTACCTCCAGGCAAGACCTGGACTGGTGGTCTCTGGGCCGAACCAACATGACAGAACGGTTCGACCGTCCCAGAACTACTTGGGACCAGTAGAACCTTGTTAACGGCCAGGTTTTTATGCCTCAATACACCATCTGACTAGTTCTGTTCAGTAAAATCGAAATATTATCCAGTCTCGGGTGGCCTCATCAAAATACCGGACCCTGAGGCTCGGAACTTGGTCCAGGGCGGCATAAACTCCTCTTGTTAGCTCTTGAGAGCTGAAGTTTTCGATACAAAAACAAAACAAAAACAATCTAATTTATGTCGCTGCGCCGACTTGTTGTTTTTCACACGTTCCTCTGGACCACCTAGAACACTCCGCCAATTACGGAGCTCTGTTTTTAATAGATTTAAAAGCGCAAAAAATAATAACTTAAAACAAAAGTCAGTGTACCATGAAAATATAATCAACGATAGAGACATGAAAGTGATAGACACTGTGTACAAAACAAAAAACTGCTTTACTTTAGATTACCAAATGTAATAACTTCATTACAAAAATTATACACCTCTCTAGTGTATTTTCATTTACTGAAAAGCTATTTATTTATAACCTTCTTCAAGAAGACGAAACTCTTTATTTTAAATTGTAAGAGTAGAAGAAGAAGTAATTTAATTAAAATTGTCTTTTTAATAATTTTTCTAAACTAAAACGGCTTTAATATAATATTATAAAATAATTTAAACGTAAGCATAGGTGAAGATTTCAAACGACTCTACGATTTTAGTGAATTTAACGCGATGGATTGTATACTTTGCAATTTTCCCTGTCCGTCCTTCTGTCCTGTTGCAAGATCCTCTGTAGTCAGCACTCTTACTTCGAGTGCTATTGTTAACGGCGCTCAACCACCCCGTCCTCTTTGTTCTCAGAATATTTAACGCCGGCTTTACTTTTGTTCGGGCTTTTCAAATCTACCTTCCTCAAATGAATTTACTCAAACAGTATTGGAGAATAGGGAAAATTTGAATTAGGTTTAACGACGAAACGTGTAGCATGAATAAACGATACTGACGTGAAAACGTTTATAGTGATGCTTACAAAAACTCATTAAATGGATATAAATATACATTATTGCGTCTGTATAATTTCTGCCAGGTTACGCAGTCATCTCAAAGTGAGTTACATGATAACATATGATTTCATGCAACAGCTGATTTTATGCTATAGGTTATGTTATAAAACAACTGTTTTATCTCCTTGGCTATATTGCACTACTTAAAGAACATTTTTAAGGAATAATTTCATTATAAATTAGTTTTTATTAGTTGATAAATATAATAATTTATTTAAATTTTATTAAATATCTATACAAATAATTTAATATAACGACAGAAAGTTATGAATTATAAATTCAACTATATCTTATACAGTCTGATCATAACGCAAAATTAAAAGTTTTTTTAAATTCAAAATTTCTATAGACGTGACTATAAAAGTGATCGTTTCTGTTGACACTCCCCCGAGGGCCACAACATAATCTGTTTAACCCGGATCAGACAAATATATTAGTTTGAAGAGTAAAAATAAAACGAATTTTAATTCACTTGTAAAACCAAATGTGCTATGTAAGAGGATGCATTAAAATCTTTCAGAAATGTCTTGTTTCCAATTTATCTTGGTACAAACCTAAGTCTGGAAAACTGTCGGTATTTTACAATCACTTCTCCTTCCGGTTCATAGACAGAATCGGCTGATATGTTTGTTTCCTGGACGCAGCAATAAGCCAGGACGATACCTCGTTTCTTTCTTTTTGTTCTAACTATAACTTTATAACGACATTGCCTTAGAATATATTAGATGAGATTCTGGACAGATGGATCTTCCAAAGACTCGAGTGAGGTTTAAGGCTGCGGAAATTAATAAGGCAACTGGTGACGGCAACGCATCGCAAAATTGAGTTGCTTTTTCACAGCATATAGAGTTAATGCACATATTCATAGTGAAGTGATAGCAACGCGACTAGTAAGTGACACAGAAACTAGAGTTGCTCCGGTCAAGACATACTATAAACCCGTTGCTCAGTTTCTCAGTTGCCAGCAGTATTTGTTATGTTGGCATACGTTTCTCAAGAGTGCTAACGCATTTAAATAATAATTATTTTTATTTGTATATTTTGTGTTTCTCTTTCTTTGAATATGCTTTTATTATACTGCTATAGTGTGTCAGAAAAACAAAATATTGCTGGTTCTGGTCATGATTTGTGTAGCCAACAACTTCAAGGCGATACGCATGATTACCCTCAATTTTTTTAAAATATATAAAATATATAAAATCGAAACTTGAACTATAAAATTTTATTTGTTTAAGAGCCCATTTTTATTTAATTGTAATGTAATGATATTTTAAGTTTTGGATTTAAACATAAAAAGAAATTCATATTAAATAAGCAATTAAGTTTAGCTGAGTGCTATTGTTAATCTTTCTCCAGCTGAAATCGGTTCTCGCCAATTATTTGTTTTTTTCTTGATGTTCTCAAATGCATGACAAGGTAGTCGTAACTGCCAATGCTCATACGATAATAATTAAAACATAGGTCTGGATAAATTCATAAGTTTTACACAGCAATGTATTGACTTAGTCTCGCATGAATGACGTTATAGAGGTGTAGGCCTTCACCGAATTGTCTTTTTTTGTAGCTTCTTTCTTAAAATATACACAAGGACGCATCCTCCTCTGACAAAAAAACTAGCAACTTTATATGAACAAACTTGTAAACCGACTAGCAACTTTTCTAATAACAACTCAAGTTTACGTTGCGTTGTCGTCACTAGTTGCCTTCTGTTTGTCCTCATCCTACATGAACAAACTTGTAAACCGACAAGCAACTTTTCTAATAGCAACTCAAGGTTACGTTGCGTTGCCGTCACTAGTTGCCTTCTGTATGTCCTCATCCTATATGAACAATCTTGTAAAACGACTAGCAACTTTTCTAAAGCAACTTTAGTTTACGTTGCGTTGCCGTCACCAGTTGCTTTCTGTATGTCCTCATCCTATATGAACAATCGTGTAAACCGACTAGCAAATTTTCTATTAGCAACTCAAGTTTACGTTGCTTTGTCGTCACCAGCTGCCTTCTGTATGTCCGCAGCCTATATGAACAGTTTTGTAAACCGACTAGCAACTTTTCTAAGAGTAACTCAAGTTTTTTAGCACCTTCTCGCAACTTAAGTTTACTTTGCTTTGCCGTCACCAGTTGCTTTCTGTATGTCCTCATCCTATATGAACAATCGTGTAAACCGACTAGTAAATTTTCTATTAGCAACTCAAGTTTACGTTGCGTTGCCGTCACCAGTTGCCTACTGTATGTCCGAAGCTTAACAGTATGGATGTATAGGAACTACAGAATGTCGTCATAATATAGAGCATTAATGCTAAGTATCATGGAATACAAATATTGTAAACAACCCCAATACCACAGAAATAACCAAACACAACTAATAATACAAGTTACCTAAGAATAAACCCTTATGTACATTTCGATCATCATGTCATCACATCATTAGGAGGTGTTAGTAAAAAGTGACAATCTAGAATACAAAAAGTTGCAAACTGGACCCTCTGATGATGATGATATGGGTATCGCAATGTGTATAAGGGTTTAATCTTAGGTAACTTATTTTATACAAATAATCTCGGTTAAGGTGACCAGATTTCTAGAAAATCAAAACGGGATAGTATCCTCTGGCCGCCTTTGGGGTACGAAATGAATAGCGCCAGCAAAGTGCTGGGCCCGAAGGCATACCTTGGATAGTTTTTGAAACTTGGGAGTAAAGCAGGAAGATTTAAGCCTTTTAGTCGTTATTCAATAAGAGAGTTACCAGATCGAAGAAAGCCGAAGTATATTCCTAGACAGAAAATTCCACTTTCCAGTATACCCTCCACCGTAGATTATACCTGTATGTGACAAACCTATGGGAGCTGATGTGGCTGTAAAAATTGTTCGCATCATTGCCATGGCAGTAAACTACGTGATGGTATAATAAAATATAAGAATCTGTATTTTCAAATCGTTAGTATGTGATATTCTACTTAGTGATTAAAGAATTATGTTAAAAATAATAAAAATAAATACTATAAAAAGTAGAATACCAATAACTATTCGGCCAAAACGGAAGAAATAAGCGTTCCCAGGGGAACAGAATACGTGTCTGAAAAACAGGATTCCCGGTCACTTTAACCATTGTACTTGCCCAAATGTCTTCTAGCTTCAGTTTAAATTCCCCATGTAGGCTTATTCTGCTGGATAATAATATAATTTATCATAAGACAAGATTTGTTCGTGTGTTAGTGATACTTTTGTTTAATAGCTTTAAGTAGCTTATTAAATATAGTGTTGTTTGAATTTAACGGATGCAGACTTTTATACCTATACAATATTCCCACTATCCATCCGTATTGGTTTAAACATTTGGTAATAATAAAATCCTTTCATAAAATCATGTATTATTTCAATAACATATTATCGTACTTAGTATATGTTTGAATACATTTTTCAACCATTCCTAACTTATCAATATTCTCTTCTGTTGACGCGTTTCGGATGAACTCCATTTTCAAAACTTCAATAGTACTGGTCGCCCAGCTTTTGAGTTCCTCTGTATATACCGTAACCAATCTTTTCCGCTTTTTTGTTTTTTTTTTTTTAAGAGGAAAAAGTGGAGAAAGATTGGTTACGGTATATAAAGAGGAACTCAAAAGCTGGGCGACCAGTACTATTGAAGTTTTGAAAATGGAGTTCATCCGAAACGGGTCAACAGAAGAGAATATTGGAAAGTTAGGTATCCTAACAAAAATGAAGATGAGTATATTAATAATTTCATCGTACTTAGAGCTTATACTTTGTATATTATTATTGTATTTTAGAATATAAGTATGTTGAAATACTATTAAGTCGTTCCTAGCTCACTAGGATGAAGCCATTCCGGTTGCATGTATATAGTACTGAAGGGTGAAGAGTGGACCCCTTCTGTAAAATAATCAAAGCAGACTAATGCACCCCTAAAAGCGTCAAATATGAATCTACTGGCAAAACCTTGAATGTCAGACAAAAGTACAAAAAAATAATAGATAAGTAGTATCATATCAACGTATACTACAACAGAACCCACAAATTTCATAACAACACCCTATAAGTTTATAAAACAGCATAAATTACAGTTTTATTTCTCCAAAGCAGTAATTATTAGCAGCATTTTTTGATATATATGAATTATACATTTTTCTATTTAAGGTTACAATTATTCAAAACTGCACCGCTGAATTTATTGCATGCTTTGTTTTAATACCATAACTCATCCAACTAAAGTTCAACAGAAAACTGTTTCCTTTGTTTTAAGTAAAATCCACTTTTTATTTCTGTATTTCCTGTTATTACTATAATTAGTTACATTTTATTTATTTATTTATACTGAATTGTAAGGATAATGCTTTCTGACCATTGCTGAAGGTTTACAGTTCTCATAATGTAGCTAAATATTATTTATTGTGTTAAATTAACATCGGGAAATCTATGATTTTCTGTAAATCGTGGTGAATAAAATAACCCCTCCTACAAAAGATTATTTCTGTACGACAAATAACAGTCGAAAAATAAAATAAAATATAGAACCCTACGTTGTAAACTAATGCCATGCAATTATTTAAAAACGTCCGACGGAATTGTTTACGTTTTTCGGTTAACAAGTATTAAATCAACGGTTAGTTTTGTATGTTTTTTATGTTTTGTTCTGGTAAAAAATTTTATTAATTTTACTTATTAATAATATTTAAAATTTAAAAATGTTCTGTATATTTTATTTTTACCATTTGTAAAACGCATTTCGTCCACGTTTTGATTTAATACACACACACACACACACACACACACACACACACACACACACACACACACACACACTCACACACTCACACTCACACTCACACTCACACTCACACACACACACACACACACACACACACACACACACACACACACACACACACACACACCCACACACACACACACTCACACTCACACTCACACTCACACTCACACACACACACACACACACATGCACACCCCCCCCCCCCCCCACACACACACACACACACATACACACTCACACACACACATGCCTTAAATTATTTTACTCTTGAAGCCGAAACTAGTTTGTTGTGTGTGTGTTAATAAAAAAACTATTGTTTTGTGAGATATTGAGTTCACTATTTTGACTTTTACCTTTGTAAAAGGTACACGTTGCCACACTATGGCTCTATCGGCCGCAGTTGTTTAAAACAGTTGTTAATTTTATTTCTACCTGCAGACAGCTGATATTACATAGTTTGCCCAACACAAGTTAGTACTCTTAATACAAATATATGAGTTACGTGTGGTTAATACGCGATATAAAAAGCCCGTAGTGAGTATATTTCACAAAATGAAAATACATATTGTTATAACTCCCAAAATATACAGAAAAATGGAATTATTTTTCAGAAAGAAATTTACTTCTTCACAAAGAAGTTTAGAAAAACTAAAATAAAAATGTATATCATAAAAAATGTTTATTAGCGTAAAACCTAATAATCAACCGTAAAAAATATGTTTTCTGGTGGTAAATATATTTAATTTTAGGGTATATTTGATGATTCTTACTATAATCTATGCCCAGTTCTGAATAACATGAATTTACGTCAAGAGAAAGGATATGTTCGAGTTTAGTTTTTCCATGATCCACTATGGGGTGTAACAGTCCTCAGTTCTTAACGGTTTATAAGCATCGATACATTGGTGAAATGATTGATAGCTAAAACAAACAGTGTTTGCTGAGAGTTGACAGTTGTAAAAATGTTGGCTAGGAAGTGAATATCTCATTGGAGACAGATTCAAGATAGTGGTTACAACAATTTTCTTTGACAGATGGTAAAACAATGATGTAGAATCGAGAGTAATTCCAATACAGGATAAGAGTTTAACTAAAGTTTGATAGCTCAACTGGACAATTAGATAGCTCAACTGGACAAACTAGATAGCTAAACTGGACAAACTGGATAGCTCAACTGGACAAACTAGAAAGCTCAACTGGACAAACTAGATAGCTCACCTGGACAAACTAGATACCTCAACTGGACAAACTAAATAGCTCAATTGGACAAACTAGACAGCTCAAATGGACAAACTAAACAGCCCAACTGGACATAATAGGTAGCTCAACTGGACAAACTAGATAGCTCAACTGGACAGACTAGACAGCTCAACTGGACATAATAGGTAGCTCAACTGGACAAACTAGATAGCTCAACTGGACAAACTAAATAGCTCAACTGGTCAAACTAGATAGCTCAACTGGACAAACTAGATAGCTCAACTGGACAAACTAGATAGCTCAACTGGACAAACTAGATAGCTCAACTGGACAAACTAGATAGCTCAACTGGACAAACTAGATAGCTCAACTGGACAAACTAGATAGCTTAACTGGACAAACTAGATAGCTCAACTGGATAGTTTGAACCTCAACTGAGTGATAATAATAGTCATCGTTAGTGATGCAAATACTTGGTAGGTTTTTCTGAATAGAAAATGGATTAGGCGGTTATAGCTACGTCGTATGTTTTGTAGCCGTATAGCTGTTACAGTGTGACGTATTTATACACATGACGTAGGTAGGATCAAGAAAAAGGATAGATTATATGTAGGTTTGATGGATAGCACGTGTACATGATATATGGAGACGCTTTACAGGGGCCACAAACAAGTGCCTACCTTGCACCTTTTCGTAGGAAATAGTATAAACACGACCAGCAAACCGTTATTATACTAAATAAATTTTGGGTTTTTTCTCCTAAACTTAAATTACTTTATAAAACCAGCTAGATCTAGCCTAGTTTAAGGGTAAATTAATTAAAAGTTGCAAGATGAGATTCAGCGCTACGGTTAACTTTCTGCTTATTATAGAATTCAGTTTAAGGGAGTTTAAGTTTCATTTGAGTAAAGTATTTCCCTTCCTGTTGGATTGAACTTCAATAAACAACTATTTATGACAGCTATAACGTAACGACAGCTTCAGTGAATTTAGGCTGTTGATTCGAGTATAATTTCTTTGAAACACACTAACGACAAAACTACAGTATTATGCAAGTTGTCATGTCGTACTTTTATTTTATGCTTCATTATTTTCAATTTACGTGTATTTGAGAGTAAAGAGCACAATTTTAAACTGGGAAAAATATTAGGCAGAAGAGCAAAAGTAAAACGAATTTCAAACGCCTCATAAAGCTACATGGGTCACATGAGAGGATGAGTTAAAATCTCTCAGAAATGCCTGCTTCCCGGGGAAACTTGGAGCCAATCCAAATCTGTTAGCGAAACTTTCAGTAGTTTTACTGTATTAATGACGTAAAACAATTTGCAATCACTTTGTCTTCCAGTTCGGTAGCTGTATAATCTATTGTAACGGCAGAAATATATCAAATTTTAAACGAGTCTTACAGTATGTGTTTTATGTAACAGAAAGATTAAGCGAAGATCTGTTGCTCCATGTAAGATAGGTCGCTTTATCAAATACCTGATCCTAACCAAGGTGAATAGATGGGTCGGGCTAGTACTATGAGTTCCGTGTCTGAAGCAAGGACTTTGTTGTACGAAGTAACGTTTAAGGGAGAAAAAACAAGGGCTTGTTTGAAGAACAAAATTTCCCTTTTCTCGTGTACCTAAATATCAGGTGGTTCTGGCGAATCTATGAAACCAAAGAACACAACCATTCAACAAACGTTGAAACGAGCCAGGCAGGTTCAAGAGAAGTTAAACGTCACATCATGTTGTAAATAATTTTCGGTCACTAGATTTATTTTTCCGCTTATATTCATAATTTTAAATTATTTTTTGGTAAACCTTCTATTATTGAAACAATGGTTTTATCTCAGTTTCATGTTTAGTGCAACGTTATTATATAACTTAATAATGCCTTACGTATTTACCGTATTCGCCAAATAGGATTTTATTGTCGGGTTTTGTAGAGAAATACTTGCAAAGTAAGCCTCCTATATAATGTGGTCACTCTTCTGACTTGATCTCATTATTATAGAGTTCTGTGATATCTAGTGTTTAGTAAACGTTAAATTGGTATAACGTTATACATGACTAACAATAGGTAACTCTGCCTCCTATATCTCGATAATTAGCCATAAACTTAAATTTTTAAACAAAGTTTACAAGTATATTACTCTTCACTTCCAACTATACATTAGTGAACTTTCTACTTGACTAGCACTTTTACCTTACCATGTTCGCTCTTTTAACTCGACATCTCTGCACTTTCAGCTCAACATCTTTGCACGTTTAACTTAATATCTATGCACTTTCAACTAGACATCTTTCCTCTTTCAACTCGAGATCTCTGAACTTTAAACTCGACATATATGATCTTTCAACTCGACATCTTTGCACTTTTACTTAAACATCTTCGCTCTTTCAACTAGACATCTCTGCACTTTCAAGTTGACATCTTTGCACTTTTAACCTAATATCTATGCTCATTCAACTGGACATCTTTGCTCTTTCAACTCGAGATTTCTGAGCTTTCAACTTGACATCTATGAACTTATACCTTAACATCTTCGCACTTTCAACTCGACATCTCTGCACTTTCAGCTCGACATCTTTGCACTTTTAACCTATTATCTATGCTCTTTCAACTGGACATCTTTGCTCTTTCAACTCGAGATCTCTGCACTTTCAGCTTGACAATTTTGATCTTTCGACTCGACGTCTCTGCACTTTCACCTCGACATCTTTGCACTTTTACCTTAACATCTTTCCTCTTTCAACTCGAGATTTCTGCACTTTCAGCTTGGCATCTTTGAACTTTCAAAACGACATCTCTGCACTTTAAACTGGACATCTTTGCTCTTTCAATTCGACATCTCTGCACGTTCAGGTCGACATCTTTGCTGTGTTCTTTCAACTGGACATCTTTGCTCTTTCCACTCGAGATCTCTGAGCTTTCAACTCGACATCTTTGCACTTTTACCTTAACTTATTCGCCCTTTTAAATCGACATCTCTGCACTTTCACGTCGACATCTTTGCACTTTTAACCTAATATCTGTGCCCTTTCAACTGGACATCTTAGCTCTTTCAACTCGAGATCTCTGGAGTTTCAGCTTGACATCTTTGAACTTTCAACTCGACATCTATGCACTTTCAGCTCTACATCTTTGCACTTTTACCTTAACATTTTCGCTCTTTCAAATCGACATCTCTGCACTTTCAGGTCAACATCTTTGCACTTTTAACCTAATATCTGTGATATTTCAACTGGACATCTTTGCTCTTTCAACTCGAGATCTTTGAGCTTTCAACTCGATATCTATGAACTTTTACCGTAACATCTTCTCTCTTTCAAATCGACATCTCTGCACTTTTCCCTTGACATCTCTGAGCTTTCCAATCGACATCTCTGCACTTTAAACTTATCATTTTTGCCCTTTCAAATTGATATCTGTGAACTCTCATCTTAACTCTGCATTTTTAAGTTGACATCTCTTTTCTTTAAACTTGACATCTCTTTACCTTCATTTTGACATCCCTACAAGTTTTCGAACACCATTTCACCTCCTTCTTTTGCAATGTCCTTGACAGTATATTGTTGATGTACAGATGTACATAGTTTCCAAGTTCCTAGGGACCACCTGTACTAACCACCTTATTTTGCAATTTATTGCCGTAAGCGTACAGTAATTGCCGGATATAACCAGGTCATTAATCCTTATCTAATCCGTTGGCTTCCTTAACATTGGAATACACTTCTGAGGCGACCTACTAGTGTTCTTTGCGAGACCAAGTGAATGTTGTTCTGTAATGGAAGGCTAATAATGGCGTGTGAAAACAAGTTAATAATAAACATCGAATAATAATGTCAATTTTAGTTTAAATGAGTTAAACCAAGAGTAAAAACAAGAATTTTAAATAGCTTTCAGTGGGTTTTTCAGTTTCAGAACTGATATTGTAAACCAAAGTCAAAGAAGTAAATAAAAACAGTTTCCATACATGTAACTGGTGTTTGGATCGTTCAACAAAGCACAATATGACGTAAACAATGAGCCTTATATTTAAACATATAATGTGTTTTCGTATACAATATAGTACATAAAATTATGTGTACACTATTGGAATCCTAAGAAAATTGTTTTCATTTAAATTGTATAGAAAATGTATGAATATGGTATTTAACTCATAGGACAGTTTAGTAGACGTATAACGCAGGTAAATGTTATGGTAATTACGTTAAGGTAATAGTGAGATACGGTATTTTTTTACAACGTTTTACGTAGACCAGCTGTTTTACTCGGGTTAGTTGGAACCTTGAGCTGGTCCCTACCCAGGTTTTACTGTATACTGTAATCTATAACGTTTAACGCCCTCGTGTATAGTATTTGAGAATATAAACTCGAGACGAACGAGAATGAGTAAAATCCTTAGAAGAGATTTCACAGTGATATAGAAAACAAGTAATACAAAAACGTTTTTAAAGTAAATCAACATAAAAAAATTTTATTTGAGTTTTTTAATTTTATAAAAACAAAGAATATAAATATACAATACATATTTCAGAGTAACAGTATTAGGTGGCAAAATAGAAAGCGAATTTCCTGGTAGTTTTTCATTTTCCTTTGTATTTATGGTGTTGGGCAATTGTTTTTGTTTTTTAATATTTATTCGGTTACATTTTTCGTCGCTTGCATAGTTTTATAGTTTTTTTCCGTACTGTCAGTTTGTGAAGCAAGTTTTTTTGTTTGTTTTATCGTTTTATTCGTTTTTAATCCTAGAGTATATACGATATTGTGTGGTAACCATGGCAACAATTTCAGGTTGGGCAATAGAGACAACCATATCAGTTGGTTTCGGAATTTGGTTTCGGTTGATTTGCCCGACATCAACCGACATCATATCAGGGTAAAATAAAAATTCAAATATATCTTTGTAAAGTACATTTATATCTATGGAAAAGATGCTGATTACTAAAGCGGTAGACATCGAACATAAAGATACTCAGTTCGAATCCGGCAGAACCCCTCAAATTTTTATAATTTAATCATTGAATAAATATTTGAAAAACTGTATTTACATCAACTGCCATTCACTATAGGTTAAAAAAATTATTTTAACTTGATTGGATGAATAAAAACGTATTTCATTAACGATTGATAATTTCTGCAAGATATATATCAGGAGAGTGTGAGGTAATAGAAGGAATTTAAAAATTGTCAAAATGTGTCGACAAATGATTGCCAAATCAATTGAGAATAACAATGAGTTAAATACATGGTACAAAACCTATTACTTGTAGGAGTCAATAATATTCCCGACAATTCATAAGACAAACGCTAACAACTCCATTTTACAGTGAATGTTCGTTAAATAAAAAAAAGGTTCAGGCAATATTGAATCTAATAAAATATGAATTTCAATATCACCTCTTCAAAAATATTTTTACAGTAGTCGTCGCTCATCCTATTCCAACGTAGTCCACCTAAACAATTCTATTCTCTTTTAAGTAGAACCGCTAACATTTAACAACGATTGGAATTCCAAAATCGACAACATCCTTCCAAAATAACTTAAATCAAATATTAATCTCTTATGACGGGTTGATTTATAAAATAATAAACGATCTGCCGCCATATTGAAACCTTGGCAGGAAATAAGAAATCAAATCAATCCTTACGGAAACTGAGGAGTCTTTCAAAATGGCGACCTTTATCGGACATCATTAATCTTAAAGTTATTCCCTCAACTGGATTTCGCCCCAACTCACCCCTTTTCTGGAGATATATTGTCTTTAGGGTTAAATGGAGCCAAAATTAATATTGCTTGCAGGACCCGAGTTAGGCAGGGCGTAAATTGACCCAATGGGATTTTAGACACAGAGATAGGCTTCATTAAGTGACCGTATACGTGGATGTGTTAGTAATTGTCATGGGGTGTTTGGCCTTTGTGTGAAAAACCAGATGTTTATACAACCTGTACAAATTTACGCTAAAATACATTATACCTATGTATTCTTATCTATTTCAGAACGAATTTAGACGCCACAGGTTATGTAATGCTATAAACCGTTTGAATGCTCACGAAATGTTTAATTGATATAGTAATACAGAGAGAGTTATAACCAACGATGGCGTAAAGAAATTTGAGAAAGTTGAACGACAGGTAAGAAAGCATTCTCGATAACAAAGGACAATATTCCTATGAATGATAATAGAACAATTAGGAACAAATTTAATACCATATTCGTGAATTCTCTTGATAACTAGCCTACATTGTTTAAGGTAAAAATTAGACTATTAAATATATTACAACCAGTAGGAATTCATACGTAAATGTGTGTCAATTCACGCATCAATTCCTGACTTGTTACCGAAAATACCAGCTAAAACATGGCGGTTCTCAGCAACAGCTGTTCTCCATTAGAGACTGTTGTAGGTTAAGTATAGATAATTTTCAAATGCAATTTCCTGTATTATGTTCAGGTATCATATATTTATATCAATAAACAATTAATATAGACAAAAATGGTTTTACAGTCAATTCATACTAAGATAAACAAAGAAAAATATTATTTTAGTTTTTTTTTGTTGAATATTTATAATTAATGTAAACAAAGTAACAAAAACCATACTTTAAGACAGCTGTTCTACCACATAACCTACAACATAAAATTAGCTGTCTTATGAAGCTATATGTTATCACTTATTTTAAGCCAAATCGAACGAAATATTTCTACCTGTTGTATTCCTTTGTAACTTTTGTAAAAGGAATTTCTCCCGTACAAAACTAAATTTAACTTATTTAATTTAATATCGAAATATTATTTGAAAATACTGTATTAACAGCAAATGCCAACCACTACAAGTTTTAAAAAATGTATTTGAACTATAGTGTATTATTAAAAAGTATTTTATTACCCATTGAAAATTTTTATAACATATATATATATATATATATATATATATATATATATATATATATATATATATACTATAATATGTATTCTTGTGTAATAATAAGGAAATAAAACCATTTACAAATACAAGAATAATTTATTGAATCTACAATTCAAAGCTTTTCGTTGGCAAACAGTAGCAACATCCTAAGGAATAATAGAGACTTAAAATAAACCATATATTTGCAAACCAGATGCAACAAACAGCGTTGCCAAATTTATTACAATGTTGTCAAATCATTAATTTGCTGCCCAACATTATAAACACTGAACATAGTATCAAAATTAAAATAAATAAATAACATAATATCAATATATATATATATATATATATATATATATATATATATATATATATATATATATATACAGTATAAGGTGAGTGTGAACTTAAAAACTATTGTATATAAGGAGAGTAAATAACATATGCTTCAACACTGCAAGTGGTTTTGTTAGGGGTAAGTTATATAATTGAATGTATTGTGCATTAGAAACAAGTTATTATTGCTATTACATTAACTGTAAATATATATATCTAATATAGTGACTCTCTTATGCCTTAGGGTAGGTTTATTAGTTAGGTTAGGTTCATAATTTTAATAATAAAATTTACATCTTTATAACAAGATAAAGTGTAAAACGTAATTAAAGCTGAGCAGTATGATAATGGATTACGTTAGGTTTTATCTAATATAAAGATTAAGGTCAAAGATTAGACGATGCGAAACAGCGGGGAAAGTAGACGTATACAGCTTATACATAGAAGTGAATTATGCATGTTAAATATAAGTCAGATATGTTTATTGTTATAATAAAATGGATCTTGAAGATATTGTTTGCGAAAAGCTTTCAATATTTGTTTGCTGTAAGAAATATGTTATTTTATTTGTAAAATATAAGCCTGTATATTGATTATTTATAAATTACACTAAAAATATTTCAAAAACAAAATTATTTTTAATACAGAAATTATTTAAATTTTTTCGCCTATAAAACAGTATCAGCATCTTCAGGAAAACAGTTATATGTCAAAATATTTTCACAAAAGTTAAATCTTATGTCTTAATTTTATCTTAGGCATATGATTTAAATTTTGTAAAAATATTTTGTAATATAACTGTTTTTCCTGAAGATGCTGGTACTGTTTATCGGCGAAAAGCTTTGAACAGTATATCTATTGAAAATAATCTAGTATTTGAAATAATTTTAATTTAACAACTATATTAGAAGAGAACACGATATATATATTTAGTCAATTGTCTAAATGAAAAAATCAAACATTCAAGAAACTATATGTCCATTTAATTTCAAAGAAAATAGTTTTCAAACTTTTAAATACTTTAGTTTTATAATTAAAATATATCTATATCTGAATCTAATCATTAAAGATTATAGTCATAATTGGAATAGAAACCAAAAAGTTTGTTTACGTATTCTACCGGTCCAAAAGAGCAGAAATTTCGAAAACTACGGTGTTCTCTTTGCGTTCCACATTGCCTGACGTACGAATAAATTCATAGCCAGTAACTTGAATGGAAAAATCAAGAACTCATATGTCCATTTCTGGACATATAGAAATATGAAAATATTTTCATTATAATAGAATTCTTCAGTTTTATAATTAGAATAAGTCAGTATTTGAATCTAATCACAAACAATTACAACAAAAACATATTTTGGTTATATGTTGTACCGGTCCAAAAGAGCAGATATTCCGGAAACGATCCGACCTGGTTTTCCTCACGCCCCACGTTGTCTGTCGTGCGAGTAAATTCACTTGAGAATGGAAATTTCTAAACAAAAAAGTTAACCTATTTAAATATCCGGCGAACAATAAGCGGCGAGCAAGTTGAGCCTCTTCAACAATAGCACTTGGCGTGAGAGTGCTGACTACAGAGGATTTAAACAGGAGGTACAGACAGAAGTGGAGATCTGTAAACTGTAACATGTTCACGTTTAGAAAGGCTTGATAACTTGTTAGGCCGGCGAGTCTCTCAAATTATTTCGCTCACGTGCTTTGTGAAAAAAATCTTAGTGAAGTGTTTTGCTAAAATAAAAAGAACTTTGATTAAAAAATATTGTTTGAAATTTATTGTTCATAATAAAGTTTAAAACACAAGTTAACAATGAAGGGTCCTTAACAGTTTTATTCCAAAGATTTACTCTATATGTCCCTCAGTAGGCTATATATATATATATATATTGAGATCTTTACTAAACATGATACAAAATTGTTTTTTTTAAGTGTTTTGCGCTTAGGTTTTTGTCTTTCTTCCTTTATAGCTTACAATTAATTAAGGAGTGTATTCTTATACTTTATCCGTAGCTTCTAATAGCTCACAACTGCATAATCATGGTAGTTTTTTGTTTAATATAAGTTTCATACGTCTTTTATAATTAAACATATATTTTGAGCGTGTATCGTAGTTGTGTGTAAACTGTAAAAGATTCCAGACTACACAATTTCTGCGATAGGATAATGGTATACCTGTTTCTCCTATAGGTTTCCTAATGTCAAAATCGATTAGAGGGCCCACATAAAATATCAAGTATTTCTCTGGGACTTTGTAGAAGTTACAGTACCAATAAAATAAACAGAAAATTATTTAATAAAATGAAAAATATATAATACTAAAATGGATGGTTTTTATGTAAAAACCCAACACATACTTCCTATATCTCAATACCTCATAACTCTAACACTCGCTTGTGCCAGCATTTAATGCATTACTTAAACAAAGTAATGTATTACTAGTGATTTCTTTCTTATTATGAATAGAAAATGCCCATCTCCATACAATGTCCTAATTTTACCCTATCCCTAGCATCAGTCATACTTCAGTCCATCCAGATTTGTTAATCGGTCCTTGTACAAGAGCGTGTAACAGAAAGATACTTCTTTACCACCCCGATAGAGGGAGATTTAGTTCAGGTACCAGAAGTGCAAACATGGCGTCATGAGCCTCCTTTGATATAATAGAGACCTAAACTCCAGGTAAGGCACTAGCACTCTGTTATTGCTTCGCAACCGGCTAGACACCCACCTCCACCTAGTAACGGGAACCTCTATTACGAATCCCTTATAAGTGGTCCTGATAATGATGGGCCATAATTATTTCCAGTACCCGGGTTATTTGTCTCTTTCTACAACCCTACCTTCCTTCTTACAAGGGGATGCAACGACTAGAGACCTCATCTCAAGGTAAGGCACTAGCACTCTATTACAGCTTCCCAACCGGCTAGACACCTCCCTCCACCTGGTAATGTGAAGATATACTACGAATCCCCTGTAAGTGGTCCTGGTAATGATGGGCCATAATTATTTCCAGTACCCAGGGTTATTTGTCTCTTTCTACAACCCTACCTTCCTTCTTACAAGGGGATGCAACGATTAGAGACCTCATCTCAAGGTAAGGCACTAGCACTCTATTACAGCTTCCCAACCGGCTAGACACCACCCTCCACCTGGTAATGTGAAGATATACTACGAATCCCCTGTAAGTGGTCCTGGTAATGATGGGCCATAATTATTTCCAGTACCCGGGTTATTTGTCTCTTTCTACAACCCTACCTTCCTTCTTACAAGGGGATGCAACGATTAGAGACCTCATCTCAAGGTAAGGCACTAGCACTCTATTACAGCTTCTCAACCGGCTAGACACCACCCTCCACCTGGTAATGTGAAGATATACTACGAATCCCCTGTAAGTGGTCCTGGTAATGATGGGCCATAATTATTTCCCGTACCCAGGTATATTTGTCTCTTTCCACAACCCTCCCTTCCTTCTTACAAGGGGATGCAACGACTAGAGACCTCATCTCAAGGTAAGGCACTAGCACTCTATTACAGCTTCCCAACCGGCTAGACACCTCCCTCCACCTGGTAATGTGAAGATATACTACGAATCCCCTGTAAGTGGTCCTGATAATGATGGGCCATAATTATTTCCAGTACCCAGGGATATTTGTCTCTTTCCACAACCCTACCTTCCTTCCTACATGGGGATGCAACGATTAGAGACCTCATCTCCAGGTAAGGCACTAGCACTCTATTACAGCTTCCCAACCGGCTAGACACCACCCTCCACCTGGTAATGTGAAGATATACTACGAATCCCCTGTAAGTGGTCCTGATAATGATGGGCCATAATTATTTCCAGTATCCGGGTTATTTGTCTCTTTCTACAACCCTGCCTTCCTTCCTACATGGGGATGCAACGATTAGAGACCTCATCTCCAGGTAAGGCACTAGCACTCTATTACAGCTTCCCAACCGGCTAGACACCACCCTCCACCTGGTAATGTGAAGATATACTACGAATCCCCTGTAAGTGGTCCTGATAATGATGGGCCATAATTATTTCCAGTATCCGGGTTATTTGTCTCTTTCTACAACCCTGCCTTCCTTCCTACATGGGGATGCAACGATTAGAGACCTCATCTCCAGGTAAGGCACTAGCACTCTATTACAGCTTCCCAACCGGCTAGACACCACCCTCCACCTGGTAATGTGAAGATATACTACGAATCCCCTGTAAGTGGTCCTGATAATGATGGGCCATAATTATTTCCAGTATCCGGGTTATTTGTCTCTTTCTACAACCCTGCCTTCCTTCCTACATGGGGATGCAACGATTAGAGACCTCATCTCCAGGTAAGGCACTAGCACTCTATTACAGCTTCCCAACCGGCTAGACACCACCCTCCACCTGGTAATGTGAAGATATACTACGAATCCCCTGTAAGTGGTCCTGATAATGATGGGCCATAATTATTTCCAGTATCCGGGTTATTTGTCTCTTTCTACAACCCTGCCTTCCTTCCTACATGGGGATGCAACGATTAGAGACCTCATCTCCAGGTAAGGCACTAGCACTCTATTACAGCTTCCCAACCGGCTAGACACCACCCTCCACCTGGTAATGTGAAGATATACTACGAATCCCCTGTAAGTGGTCCTGATAATGATGGGCCATAATTATTTCCAGTATCCGGGTTATTTGTCTCTTTCTACAACCCTGCCTTCCTTCCTACATGGGGATGCAACGATTAGAGACCTCATCTCCAGGTAAGGCACTAGCACTCTATTACAGCTTCCCAACCGGCTAGACACCACCCTCCTCCTGGTAATGTGAAGATATACTACGAATCCCCTGTAAGTGGTCCTGATAATGATGGGCCATAATTATTTCCAGTATCCGGGTTATTTGTCTCTTTCTACAACCCTGCCTTCCTTCCTACATGGGGATGCAACGATTAGAGACCTCATCTCCAGGTAAGGCACTAGCACTCTATTACAGCTTCCCAACCGGCTAGACACCACCCTCCTCCTGGTAATGTGAAGATATACTACGAATCCCCTGTAAGTGGTCCTGATAATGATGGGCCATAATTATTTCCAGTATCCGGGTTATTTGTCTCTTTCTACAACCCTGCCTTCCTTCCTACATGGGGATGCAACGATTAGAGACCTCATCTCCAGGTAAGGCACTAGCACTCTATTACAGCTTCCCAACCGGCTAGACACCACCCTCCACCTGGTAATGTGAAGATATACTACGAATCCCCTGTAAGTGGTCCTGATAATGATGGGCCATAATTATTTCCAGTATCCGGGTTATTTGTCTCTTTCTACAACCCTGCCTTCCTTCCTACATGGGGATGCAACGATTAGAGACCTCATCTCCAGGTAAGGCACTAGCACTCTATTACAGCTTCCCAACCGGCTAGACACCACCCTCCACCTGGTAATGTGAAGATATACTACGAATCCCCTGTAAGTGGTCCTGATAATGATGGGCCATAATTATTTCCAGTATCCGGGTTATTTGTCTCTTTCTACAACCCTGCCTTCCTTCCTACATGGGGATGCAACGATTAGAGACCTCATCTCCAGGTAAGGCACTAGCACTCTATTACAGCTTCCCAACCGGCTAGACACCACCCTCCACCTGGTAATGTGAAGATATACTACGAATCCCCTGTAAGTGGTCCTGATAATGATGGGCCATAATTATTTCCAGTATCCGGGTTATTTGTCTCTTTCTACAACCCTGCCTTCCTTCCTACATGGGGATGCAACGATTAGAGACCTCATCTCCAGGTAAGGCACTAGCACTCTATTACAGCTTCCCAACCGGCTAGACACCACCCTCCACCTGGTAATGTGAAGATATACTACGAATCCCCTGTAAGTGGTCCTGATAATGATGGGCCATAATTATTTCCAGTATCCGGGTTATTTGTCTCTTTCTACAACCCTGCCTTCCTTCCTACATGGGGATGCAACGATTAGAGACCTCATCTCCAGGTAAGGCACTAGCACTCTATTACAGCTTCCCAACCTGCTAGACACCTCCCTCCACCTGGTAATGTGAAGATATACTACGAATCCCCTGTAAGTGGTCCTGATAATGATGGGCCATAATTATTTCCAGTATCCGGGTTATTTGTCTCTTTCTACAACCCTGCCTTCCTTCCTACATGGGGATGCAACGATTAGAGACCTCATCTCCAGGTAAGGCACTAGCACTCTATTACAGCTTCCCAACCGGCTAGACACCACCCTCCACCTGGTAATGTGAAGATATACTACGAATCCCCTGTAAGTGGTCCTAATAATGATGGGCCATAATTATTTCCAGTATCCGGGTTATTTGTCTCTTTCTACAACCCTGCCTTCCTTCCTACATGGGGATGCAACGATTAGAGACCTCATCTCCAGGTAAGGCACTAGCACTCTATTACAGCTTCCCAACCGGCTAGACACCACCCTCCTCCTGGTAATGTGAAGATATACTACGAATCCCCTGTAAGTGGTCCTGATAATGATGGGCCATAATTATTTCCAGTATCCGGGTTATTTGTCTCTTTCTACAACCCTGCCTTCCTTCCTACATGGGGATGCAACGATTAGAGACCTCATCTCCAGGTAAGGCACTAGCACTCTATTACAGCTTCCCAACCGGCTAGACACCACCCTCCACCTGGTAATGTGAAGATATACTACGAATCCCCTGTAAGTGGTCCTGATAATGATGGGCCATAATTATTTCCAGTATCCGGGTTATTTGTCTCTTTCTACAACCCTGCCTTCCTTCCTACATGGGGATGCAACGATTAGAGACCTCATCTCCAGGTAAGGCACTAGCACTCTATTACAGCTTCCCAACCGGCTAGACACCTCCCTCCACCTGGTAATGTGAAGATATACTACGAATCCCCTGTAAGTGGTCCTGATAATGATGGGCCATAATTATTTCCAGTACCCAGGGATATTTGTCTCTTTCCACAACCCTACCTTCCTTCCTACATGGGGATGCAACGATTAGAGACCTCATCTCCAGGTAAGGCACTAGCACTCTATTACAGCTTCCCAACCGGCTAGACACCACCCTCCACCTGGTAATGTGAAGATATACTACGAATCCCCTGTAAGTGGTCCTGATAATGATGGGCCATAATTATTTCCAGTATCCGGGTTATTTGTCTCTTTCTACAACCCTGCCTTCCTTCCTACATGGGGATGCAACGATTAGAGACCTCATCTCCAGGTAAGGCACTAGCACTCTATTACAGCTTCCCAACCGGCTAGACACCACCCTCCACCTGGTAATGTGAAGATATACTACGAATCCCCTGTAAGTGGTCCTGATAATGATGGGCCATAATTATTTCCAGTATCCGGGTTATTTGTCTCTTTCTACAACCCTGCCTTCCTTCCTACATGGGGATGCAACGATTAGAGACCTCATCTCCAGGTAAGGCACTAGCACTCTATTACAGCTTCCCAACCGGCTAGACACCACCCTCCACCTGGTAATGTGAAGATATACTACGAATCCCCTGTAAGTGGTCCTGATAATGATGGGCCATAATTATTTCCAGTATCCGGGTTATTTGTCTCTTTCTACAACCCTGCCTTCCTTCCTACATGGGGATGCAACGATTAGAGACCTCATCTCCAGGTAAGGCACTAGCACTCTATTACAGCTTCCCAACCGGCTAGACACCACCCTCCTCCTGGTAATGTGAAGATATACTACGAATCCCCTGTAAGTGGTCCTGATAATGATGGGCCATAATTATTTCCAGTATCCGGGTTATTTGTCTCTTTCTACAACCCTGCCTTCCTTCCTACATGGGGATGCAACGATTAGAGACCTCATCTCCAGGTAAGGCACTAGCACTCTATTACAGCTTCCCAACCGGCTAGACACCACCCTCCTCCTGGTAATGTGAAGATATACTACGAATCCCCTGTAAGTGGTCCTGATAATGATGGGCCATAATTATTTCCAGTATCCGGGTTATTTGTCTCTTTCTACAACCCTGCCTTCCTTCCTACATGGGGATGCAACGATTAGAGACCTCATCTCCAGGTAAGGCACTAGCACTCTATTACAGCTTCCCAACCGGCTAGACACCACCCTCCACCTGGTAATGTGAAGATATACTACGAATCCCCTGTAAGTGGTCCTGATAATGATGGGCCATAATTATTTCCAGTATCCGGGTTATTTGTCTCTTTCTACAACCCTGCCTTCCTTCCTACATGGGGATGCAACGATTAGAGACCTCATCTCCAGGTAAGGCACTAGCACTCTATTACAGCTTCCCAACCGGCTAGACACCACCCTCCACCTGGTAATGTGAAGATATACTACGAATCCCCTGTAAGTGGTCCTGATAATGATGGGCCATAATTATTTCCAGTATCCGGGTTATTTGTCTCTTTCTACAACCCTGCCTTCCTTCCTACATGGGGATGCAACGATTAGAGACCTCATCTCCAGGTAAGGCACTAGCACTCTATTACAGCTTCCCAACCGGCTAGACACCACCCTCCACCTGGTAATGTGAAGATATACTACGAATCCCCTGTAAGTGGTCCTGATAATGATGGGCCATAATTATTTCCAGTATCCGGGTTATTTGTCTCTTTCTACAACCCTGCCTTCCTTCCTACATGGGGATGCAACGATTAGAGACCTCATCTCCAGGTAAGGCACTAGCACTCTATTACAGCTTCCCAACCGGCTAGACACCACCCTCCACCTGGTAATGTGAAGATATACTACGAATCCCCTGTAAGTGGTCCTGATAATGATGGGCCATAATTATTTCCAGTATCCGGGTTATTTGTCTCTTTCTACAACCCTGCCTTCCTTCCTACATGGGGATGCAACGATTAGAGACCTCATCTCCAGGTAAGGCACTAGCACTCTATTACAGCTTCCCAACCTGCTAGACACCACCCTCCACCTGGTAATGTGAAGATATACTACGAATCCCCTGTAAGTGGTCCTGATAATGATGGGCCATAATTATTTCCAGTATCCGGGTTATTTGTCTCTTTCTACAACCCTGCCTTCCTTCCTACATGGGGATGCAACGATTAGAGACCTCATCTCCAGGTAAGGCACTAGCACTCTATTACAGCTTCCCAACCGGCTAGACACCACCCTCCACCTGGTAATGTGAAGATATACTACGAATCCCCTGTAAGTGGTCCTGATAATGATGGGCCATAATTATTTCCAGTATCCGGGTTATTTGTCTCTTTCTACAACCCTGCCTTCCTTCCTACATGGGGATGCAACGATTAGAGACCTCATCTCCAGGTAAGGCACTAGCACTCTATTACAGCTTCCCAACCGGCTAGACACCACCCTCCTCCTGGTAATGTGAAGATATACTACGAATCCCCTGTAAGTGGTCCTGATAATGATGGGCCATAATTATTTCCAGTATCCGGGTTATTTGTCTCTTTCTACAACCCTGCCTTCCTTCCTACATGGGGATGCAACGATTAGAGACCTCATCTCCAGGTAAGGCACTAGCACTCTATTACAGCTTCCCAACCGGCTAGACACCACCCTCCACCTGGTAATGTGAAGATATACTACGAATCCCCTGTAAGTGGTCCTGATAATGATGGGCCATAATTATTTCCAGTATCCGGGTTATTTGTCTCTTTCTACAACCCTGCCTTCCTTCCTACATGGGGATGCAACGATTAGAGACCTCATCTCCAGGTAAGGCACTAGCACTCTATTACAGCTTCCCAACCGGCTAGACACCACCCTCCACCTGGTAATGTGAAGATATACTACGAATCCCCTGTAAGTGGTCCTGATAATGATGGGCCATAATTATTTCCAGTATCCGGGTTATTTGTCTCTTTCTACAACCCTGCCTTCCTTCCTACATGGGGATGCAACGATTAGAGACCTCATCTCCAGGTAAGGCACTAGCACTCTATTACAGCTTCCCAACCGGCTAGACACCACCCTCCACCTGGTAATGTGAAGATATACTACGAATCCCCTGTAAGTGGTCCTGATAATGATGGGCCATAATTATTTCCAGTATCCGGGTTATTTGTCTCTTTCTACAACCCTGCCTTCCTTCCTACATGGGGATGCAACGATTAGAGACCTCATCTCCAGGTAAGGCACTAGCACTCTATTACAGCTTCCCAACCGGCTAGACACCACCCTCCACCTGGTAATGTGAAGATATACTACGAATCCCCTGTAAGTGGTCCTGATAATGATGGGCCATAATTATTTCCAGTATCCGGGTTATTTGTCTCTTTCTACAACCCTGCCTTCCTTCCTACATGGGGATGCAACGATTAGAGACCTCATCTCCAGGTAAGGCACTAGCACTCTATTACAGCTTCCCAACCGGCTAGACACCTCCCTCCACCTGGTAATGTGAAGATATACTACGAATCCCCTGTAAGTGGTCCTGATAATGATGGGCCATAATTATTTCCAGTACCCAGGGATATTTGTCTCTTTCCACAACCCTACCTTCCTTCCTACATGGGGATGCAACGATTAGAGACCTCATCTCCAGGTAAGGCACTAGCACTCTATTACAGCTTCCCAACCGGCTAGACACCACCCTCCACCTGGTAATGTGAAGATATACTACGAATCCCCTGTAAGTGGTCCTGATAATGATGGGCCATAATTATTTCCAGTATCCGGGTTATTTGTCTCTTTCTACAACCCTGCCTTCCTTCCTACATGGGGATGCAACGATTAGAGACCTCATCTCCAGGTAAGGCACAAGCACTCTATTACAGCTTCCCAACCGGCTAGACACCACCCTCCACCTGGTAATGTGAAGATATACTACGAATCCCCTGTAAGTGGTCCTGATAATGATGGGCCATAATTATTTCCAGTATCCGGGTTATTTGTCTCTTTCTACAACCCTGCCTTCCTTCCTACATGGGGATGCAACGATTAGAGACCTCATCTCCAGGTAAGGCACTAGCACTCTATTACAGCTTCCCAACCGGCTAGACACCACCCTCCACCTGGTAATGTGAAGATATACTACGAATCCTCTGTAAGTGGTCCTGATAATGATGGGCCATAATTATTTCCAGTATCCGGGTTATTTGTCTCTTTCTACAACCCTGCCTTCCTTCCTACATGGGGATGCAACGATTAGAGACCTCATCTCCAGGTAAGGCACTAGCACTCTATTACAGCTTCTCAACCGGCTAGACACCACCCTCCTCCTGGTAATGTGAAGATATACTACGAATCCCCTGTAAGTGGTCCTGATAATGATGGGCCATAATTATTTCCAGTACCCAGGGATATTTGTCTCTTTCCACAACCCTCCCTCCCTTCCTACAAGGGGATGCAACGATTAGAGACCTCATCTCCAGGTAAGGCACTAGCACTCTATTACAGCTTCCCAACCGGCTAGACACCTCCCTCCACCTGGTAATGTGAAGATATACTACGAATCCCCTGTAAGTGGTCCTGATAATGATGGGCCATAATTATTTCCAGTACCCAGGGATATTTGTCTCTTTCCACAACCCTCCCTCCCTTCCTACAAGGGGATGCAACGATTAGAGACCTCATCTCCAGGTAAGGCACTAGCACTCTATTACAGCTTCCCAACCGGCTAGACACCACCCTCCACCTGGTAATGTGTAGATATACTACGAATCCCCTGTAAGTGGTCCTGGTAATGATGGGCCATAATTATTTCCAGTATCCGGGTTATTTGTCTCTTTCTACAACCCTACCTTCCTTCTTACAAGGGGATGCAACGATTAGAGACATCTCCAGGTAAGGCACTAGCACTCTATTACAGCTTCCCAACCGGCTAGACACCACCCTCCACCTGGTAATGTGTAGATATACTACGAATCCCCTGTAAGTGGTCCTGGTAATGATGGGCCATAATTATTTCCAGTATCCGGGTTATTTGTCTCTTTCCACAACCCTCCCTTCCTTCTTACAAGGGGATGCAACGATTAGAGACCTCATCTCCAGGTAAGGCACTAGCACTCTATTACAGCTTCCCAACCGGCTAGACACCACCCTCCTCCTGGTAATGTGTAGATATACTACGAATCCCCTGTAAGTGGTCCTGGTAATGATGGGCCATAATTATTTCCAGTATCCGGGTTATTTGTCTCTTTCCACAACCCTCCCTTCCTTCTTACAAGGGGATGCAACGATTAGAGACCTCATCTCCAGGTAAGGCACTAGCACTCTATTACAGCTTCCCAACCGGCTAGACACCACCCTCCTCCTGGTAATGTGTAGATATACTACGAATCCCCTGTAAGTGGTCCTGGTAATGATGGGCCATAATTATTTCCAGTATCCGGGTTATTTGTCTCTTTCCACAACCCTCCCTTCCTTCTTACAAGGGGATGCAACGATTAGAGACTGGTCTCGACAGTTTTAGCATACATGAGGAAAGTGATTACTCCGTATCATGCATACGTGGCACCATGACATTCTTATAGCCTCTATACAGGATGTATTTCTCCTTAATCCTTTATAAAAGTTGCATCCTAGGTTTCCTATGTGGTAACAGACTTGCTGGCTAGCCGACTCCGACTTAGTATTTCTCTAGTACTAGGTTTTAGTACGAGTTAGATTACAATTTCAGAGAACGAATTATTACTTATTAAATTGAAAATTATATAATAATAGATTGGTTCTACCTATAGATGTACCTATGGATGGTTCTTCTTAAAAAAAGCCCAGCACAAATGTCCTACATATAAATATCTCAATTACCCTAACACTATGTTCCAGGCATTGATATATATCCGCTAGAATATGCATACTTGTCCGTCCCAATAGGAATCGTTATACAAGGGTAGTGATCCTGAAGACGCCATGTAAGACTTACTTTACATTCCGTAGGGTTATGTGTATTAGAATCATAACAAGTGATTTGGATCCAGCTTTAATCGTTTGTCTTTCTACGTTTATATATTCACATTCAACTTTCATTTATTTTGAAAGAAATTTCAACGACATGACTTAAATCACTTCTGGTCGCTTAGGTAGAAATGCAAACTATCAAAGCTGGATCCAAATCACTTAGTATTATTCCAATAACCACAACCCTAGGGACTGTAGAGGATGTCTCACATGGCGACTTCTGGAAAACTACTCTTGTAAGAGGATGCATATTGAGCCATACAAGTGTGTGCATTCCACTGGATTTATCTCAATACGTGGAAGCGAGTGTTAGCGTGATAAGGTATTGATATATATATATATATATATATATATATATATATATATATAAAGAACAAAAGTCAAAATACAAATATAAGAATTTTTAATGCATATAAAAAGCCAGAAATTTATAAATCAAATTTTGCTAGTCATTGTATTAATAATAATCACTTATTTCCTAATATAGATAATATGATACTTATAAAAGAAATTAACAAAGGCCTGAGAATGAATATTTATGAAGCTTTAGAAATACATAAATATAATACTAATAATGAGTTGATAAATGAACAAATACAAGTAAAATCTAAATTTGATAATATTTCAGTGTTTGTAATGTTAGGGCAGCAAAATAAAAAAAAAAAAAATTTAAAAAAAAAAAAATTAAAAAAAAAAAAATTTTTAACAACATTGTAATTGATTTGGCATAACTATTTATTTGATCTAATTTGCACATATGTTAATTTTAATTGTTTAATATTCCTGATGATGTTGGTACTGTTAGCCAACGAAAAGCTTTGAATTGTAAATTCAAATATAATTCTTGTATTTGTATTTTGACTTTTGTTCTTTAATAATACACAAGAAAACATATTGCGATATATATATATATATATATATATATATATATATATATATATATATATATATATATATAGACTATATATATATAGGAAGTTTTTGTTGGGTTTTTGTATAAAAATAATCCATTTTATTATTATATATTTTTCATTTTCTTAAATAATTTTCTGTTCTCTTATCTTTAGCCATACCTAATTCAATCTCCCCTCCCTTGTACTTCTTCTCCTAAGGGGTTGTATTGAGTAAACATTTCTTTATGTCCCTTGTAGGAAGTAAATCTACTTCGGCTACCACCTAGCACATCTTCTACCATGATTTATCTTACATCAACTACCTGACAGCTGTATGACTAAAGTCGCTAAATTTCTAGAAGTTCAAAACGAGACAGTATCCTCTGTGAGCTTTTGGAGTTTTTAATGAACATCCCCAGTAAGGCGGTGGATCCGTGAAGATACACTTGGATTCTCTTTGTAATTAGAGAGTAGAATAGCAAGCGTTAAGGCCCTTTTAGTCGTTATTATAATGAATAGTCATGACTGGTTGCACACGTCATCTTGAAATCTAGGATGTTAGATAAATATGTTATTGTTATTGAAGTCAGTAAAACTAATAACACGATATGTTATTCTAGTAAGTAGGCATTGTGGATTTTTTCAATAATAAAAATTAAATATATTTTGGATACATTGTAGAAATATTTAAACAAACGCTGATAAAATATTTAAAAATTACAAAATACAAAAATTAGACACTTCGTAGGCTTTGTCAGGTACTACTTTGCCAAAAAGGATACATAAGATTCCCGAGGTGAATAGTCGGGACACGGGACACAAGCCTGAAAATCAGACAAACACGCTGCATTTAACCATATTTTTCACCGCCTAATCAATATACCTATGCAACAAAATGACTTTAACGAAGAACTCAATACAATAAAATACATCGCTCAACAAACTGGCTACCAACATACACTCATAGATAAAATACTCAAGAAAATTAAACATAAACACCATCATCAGACAGCCAAACAGACAAACCAAACAAAATTGCCTCCACATTCAGAAAACTCAATAACCAATTACCGAACACTTTAAGACAACACATACAACCGTTTCAACAACAAACAGACAAATATGACCTATCCGGTATATATAACTGCTGTTCTAGCTTTTACATTGGCCAAACATGTAAACCATTTAAAACACGTTATAAAAACGCATCAATGACATGAAAAACATAAATCCTAAATCCAGGTACGCAACGCAACAATACACAACACGCAACACACATACACGAACATTTATACTGTGCATGTCTGGTCACCTGACGTATTACTCTACCTTGGTCTTACCTATATCCACAGTTCTATCCTTTCATTCGTAGGCGATATTAGTCTTACTCCTAATTGCCTTAAATGCACAATAAAAAATAATAATAATAAATAAATAAAAATTAGCAGTAGCCTACAAAATTCTTCAACATGCTAGAAGTGAACTATTCATCAACGTAGGGTAATTTTGGAAACGAAATTAGTTACTCTAAAAAGGACACTAGTTTGATATTAGAAAATATTCAATAAGGTCATCAATTTTGTTAATACCTATAATCTGTAATTTATTATTTTTAATAACTAGTTTTTATAATTTATAGGTCGGAAGTGGAGAGATTTGATAACTCAACGTTAATTTTGCCAAAATAAATCTTATTACTAAAACAAATTATATATTACATTATTGCAATCCTGCTATAATAAAATATGTCACCTAAAAATAATTTCATAAATATAAAGTAAATAAATATTCTATTTTGGGTGAGAAAAATCTTGCAAAATTTCAATTTAGTTATACTTGGCCAAAAGGTGTTTACTAATAGATTATATTAATGTAGACTAGTGGTAAATTTTTAACATTTATCTTCTACTAGTTTGTGTTTATTATTACATCCAGGTTATGTGTCCCATTTTTCAAATTTTAGACAGTACTTATCTATATTTTATTAGGCTAAAGATTTCTGTAAAAAAAACGAAGTTGAAATAGTATTTGGTCAGATATTACCATCAACTAACTACACATTCGATTCTACTATTACACTTGTACGACAGTTTCCTTCCAAAAAAAAATACACATTTCCTTTACCCCTAAGGCTATGATCAGCAAATGTTTACTTTTTATCACTACAGACATCGCTGGCTAACGGATGTGTGTTACAATATTGTGTGAGTAACTTCCGGTAGAAGAGTGCAAACAGGGTAAGAACAAGGTGGCCTGAATACACTCCTTGGGGAGCGCATTGGACGGTTTTGGCGAAGGCTGTTGGTCAGTTAATCTTCCTTTGTTAGTTGTTGGAAATGTATGTTTACTTTATCATGAAGGCTGTGGCAGGCTTCAGTAACCAAAATGGCGGTAGGTACAGTTTAACATCGCGCGTCGTGCAGTGCATTTTTTATAAATATTTTCTATCCGGGACTGTGTCAGTGCAGTGAAGTGTTTGCATGTTGTTAATGAAAGTTTGCAGAAAAAATTCAATCCAAATAAAGCATCTGTTTATAAGGTAAGAAGACATTTCGTTTCAATTAATTGGCCAGACTTCTAGGGCAGCGGTAAAACTTCTTTTTAACAATTTATTTTGATGTCGACTTCTATTAAATAGATGTTTAAAACTTCTTATTGTTGGCATTATTTTATATTTATGTAATAACTTTTAATATATTTCAGTAACCTAATTCATCAATATCAGATAAAATTTGAGTTGTCCTCTTATAAAGTAAAATATATTGCTTTAAAATTTAAAATAATTTTGACTTCGCCAGTAGTCAATAAAATAGGTGGTAATGCGTATTTTTGCAATGGATGTTTAATACTTGACAATGTCTAATTGTCGCCATTATTTTAAATTTCAGAAGGTCTAACACGTTTTAATATATTTCAGTAGCTTAATTCATCAATGTCAGATACATTTTGAGCCATGCTCTTATAAAGTAATTTAAATTATTTATACAGCTACCTTTTTAAATCATTTTGACTCCGTCAGTAGTTTCAAAAATTAGTAGTAATTTCTGTTCCATCCAAAAATATTGAAAACTTGACAATTCATAATTGTAACAATTCTTTTAAATTAAGTATTTAGTTGTAGAAAGTTGTGTACATTTCAGTAATTTATTAAAAAGAGATATAGTTTAAGACATGTGCTTCGAAAGACATTAATATAGAGCCATTTTTTAAAATAGTTTTGACTTCGTCAGTAGTTTCAGAATTACGTAATACCACCGAATTCAAAATGGCCGGACAGTTTAGGTTTCTGAAACTCCAATTTAAGACAGACAGACAGACAAAATATAAATAGCGTTATCTTGGTGTTACGACAGATTATTCAAGTTTTGCCTAAAATGTTTATTTTGAGTTTATTTTATGACACTACCACTAATTGTGTAATACATTCAAGTAGGCCTACTATTAATTTTGCCTCAGAAATGTTTACATTTTCGACCAAGTTTTAGAATTAATCAGACTATATTAAATATAGAAGTTTATATAGGTAAATATAGGTAAGCTACAGTGATCAACAACTGAATAATAGGAACCTATAATATGTAAATTACTGGGGTAAAATACAACATAGATTTGAGAAAATAGGCTTCTTGCCTACTGACGTTTGTTTATATTTGGGCTTTGGTATGTGATTGTTTTAACAACAAATATATATATATTATTGAAAAATTAAGTCTATGTACGTTTACTCTAATAATATTATTTAAATATATTTTTTAACTATCTGACAAAGAAGTTATATTTATTATGCTAAAAAATAATTAAACGAATTGTTACTTACATTCAAAAGTACAGGCCTCGAGGTTTACAAAAAAGTTATAACTTAAAAAGTAAATAAAGGAAATAAATACATTTTTTATACGTAAAATACTGTTTTCACATATACTATTTATTCATTTCACAACTAACCTAATTTTATAAAATGAAGCTAATGGCTGCTACAACACACAAATTTTAATATCATTAAAAACAAAAAAATTAACATAGACACCCCCTATAGCCTATTTTAGGGAGGTACTCCTACTAATCACAAAATATTTAAAGATATTTCATTTCAAGGTAGGACCAACCATTTATGGATTATATAGTTCTCTTATGCAAGTTATATAAAATTATTGTATATTTTAAAAGAAATAGGTATATAAAATAAAATCCAATAAATAATATGGAATACTCAAACATAAACAAAGATGGACATAAAATGAAAAATATTTAGTAACAAGATATATCTATATCTATAGAACAGAAAAGTTCAAGTTAAACAATATTTGAAAATAGTTATTGTTTTGTGTATTGTACTACGAGCAATAAGAAGGTTTATTTCCAAAACTGTCTTCCAAAGAAGACTTTAGACTTCCCTTCATATTGCATTTTGAGTTATAACCCTTCCTAGGTCACAGGTGATGTAAATAGTTAAAAGGAAACTAATTCTATAATTAATTCGCAATTAATTGATTTAATACATTTGTCTGGAATAAATGTTGCTTTTGACTCTGTTATTGTAGTGGGAGGTCACAGAAGAAACAATTTCTACATATGTTGCTGCACCATTCGTGTATATATCGATTATTAGTGTATATTGATGCTTTATATATATCTGATAACGCAATTACAATGGTGTATATTTAAGTGCAGAGAAGATTGGCTTTGACATTGATTTATTTCTTAAATAAGTAAGTTGTCAAATATATAAGATAGTTATCTGTTTGCTCTAAATAGGTTTTAAAGGGATAATTATAGGTCGGCCATCTTTACAGCGGTAGTAGGGTCTTTAGCTAGAGTATTTGGATTCTACTTGAGCGAAAGAGTATTTACATCTGATAAAAATAATGATAAAGGCTAAACTATTTTAATCACTAAGATTCTGGAACTGTATAGGATGTAATGCTAGCTCGTAGCCAAATATTTTCCCTCATGTTTCACGTTCTGTATTACAGCCCTCTACTGGACGTTACAAATCCATACTTGAAGTTATAGCTATATATAGAGTTACAGCTTTATACGTGGAGTTACAGGCCCAATATTTGCATTCATAAATATTGTTAAATAAAACTTTCGTCAGCTGTAGCACTTTTTAAATTAAATATGATTTATAGACGAGTCTTTTACGTGAGTCACGTTGTATCATGACTTTAGCACTTGAATTTCCTTATAGGCCTACATTGAAACAATTAAGACGTAGATGTAATATATTATACAAAATAACCTAACAATAATAATCACATTATCTGGCTATTATTGGTGTCATACATTTATACTTTACAGATGCAAAAAAGGAGAATTTAATTACTTCAGTTATAAGAAAATATCATGCAACCGGGTTCCGTGTCAGATTGGTACAGTGACTTGATACGATCTGTCCGTTGTTAGATAACCAAGGATTAGCAAACAATTGGAATATCACACGGGGTATCGCTACCGTGTGGCGATAGTGGAAACTAAATGGAATTTTCTAAATAGTTTTGTTTTCTAGGTTGTTTCAAGTAAATTTTAAAAAAACCTACTTTATATAACTGAAAGGGCACAGATATGCCTGCACTCATTTTTACATCCCGTCACTCTCCTATGTCTCTTTGAAATTCGTCCTACACACACACACACACGTACACGCACGCGCACACGAACACGCACACGTACACCGCACGCACACGCACACGCACGCACACACACACACACACACACACACACACACACACACACACACACACACACACACGCGCGCGCACACACACACACACACACAAACACATACACATACACACAACCACCATTCACTACATATCAATAACTCTCGAATGTAACATTTTTCTATAAAAACTGTGAATAATAATCTTTCTATATTTCTATTTCGTACAAACTCATAAAATGACAGGCAGCGCAGTCTAACAGCGGCGGCATGGGTTATAGCTCTTCTTTTGTTCTGAATGTTGTCCATATAAATGGATGTGTAGTCATTGCACTTACCTAAAATGTTTATACCCTCATATGCCCAGAAAAGTGGCACCTTCACGCTACTTTTCATTTTTCCAAAAATATTTATAATTGTTTCAAATATTCAAAAGAGTATAACAATATTTATTATCTTGTATGAGGTTTTTACATAAGATATGTTTGCACTTATCATTTTTGTCGCCATATCTTTTTTTTATCAGATTTCTTCTATATTGGGATGGGTTTCTTGCATTGCGGTAAATGCTTGTTCCATTAAAATCTAGGACACACTCTCTTTCTTCTTTTTAATTGGTTTTCTGATTTTCAAGCTTTCAGTGGTAGTCTTGTCTTATTCATTCTTTACATATGCTCGTAACAAAGTATTTCTTTTCAATATATATTTCTGCATTTAGTGCCACTTTTACATAATTTGTTTTCTTTGGTTTTCATATTGTATTTTGTCTCTTACCGTTAGTCAGCAAGTTGTTTTCCAGAACATCATTCTCATCGTATTTATTTTATTTTTAATTCTTTTCCTTACCACTCCCTCGTGTTACTGTTGTTTCATAGATTTCTTGTTTGTAATGGCTATGTAGGCCTAATCGTGACATAAACATTTTTAGCTTTTATTTAAAACGTTGGTCTTTAATTTTCGAAAGTAGTTTAGACGAATGTGTTATTTAACCGTAAATTATGTTATTTTACGTCAGTGCAAGTGTGAAATATTTGCATCTGACAAAAAATTTTTAATCAACTCGGTAGTGTTAATACACCTAAAACTCTTAAATAGATCTATATCTAGTTTAAAAAAACACTTCACACTAGAAAAATACGAGTAAATGTAATGTCAAAGAAACAAAGAGAGAATATTCTATGCAATCAAAATGCAGTTCTATTAGGGAAGCTGCAGATGTGAAGATAGTGTTAAATATGGATCCTACAATGTTGGAGTTGACGCTTTATTCAAATTGTGTTTTATCTTTGACAATTCACAAAATTATTACTTTGAATATAGCACAAAAGTATTTGTTAAGTTTTATATTTAGACATTGAAATTTAACTTGACGTTTTTCAATCACATTTTTAGCGATATCTTGCGACTGTCTATCTATCCTTCCATTCAAATCCTTTTCACTTTAAGTCGTAGCCTTACAATTTTCCCTTAATGAGTGTTTTACATTATGGATTTACACTACGTGGATAAATGTTTGGTCATTCATGACCTTAAACAAAGAAGTATTGTTGTATAAGAAAGTGGTGGTAGTATTAATTAATCTAACACATGATGAGGTTTAACTTGTAAATAATTTCGTTTATAACAGTATAAATAAATAAACAGAAAGTGACGCTACACAGTTGCGAATTATTTTTAACTTAATTAAGTCGTATATGGAAGCCGTGTTTGCTCACACGGAAGTCAAGAGGGGGGTCGTTAAACGTTCCAGGCACGTAAATTTAATCAAGAATAACTCATTGTGTTTCGAGAATCCTAACTAAGCGCATGACGTGGCAGGAATGGCGGCGCTAGGGTGACGGCTTACGCTTCGGAGGCGCAACGGAAGCTATTCGCATCACACTTCATGGTCGAGTAAAGTCAGTCGTCTGTTAGTGTGACGACTTTATCATAGAAGTTTAGTTCATTTCAACAGTACGGTGTTTATTCATAGGTTGCAGTATCTAGTGTGTGTTCGAAATATGTACTTAGGAATCGTGATTAATAGAAAAAACTTAAGTAAATTTAACTTGATCATGGATTCATCATGTATAATTGAACCTGAGTATGAAGATGTGATTCTTGTAGCACGTTTTGGCTTAGAGAGAAAAAAGGAAAGAGAGGGGGAAGATATATATATATATATATATATATATATATATATATATATATATATATATATATATATATATATATATACATATATATATATATATATATTCTTGAGAGAGAGAGTGTGTGTGTGTGAGAATGATAAGGAAATAAAAAGTTACATTGAGTGTAAAAAATGGGAAAGAGGCAGGATGCCAGAAGGAGACAAAAGAGAGAAAGGAAGAGAAGAAAAGAATAGGGGTAAGGGATAGAAATTGAGGGAGAGAAAGAGAGAGAGAGAGAAAGAGAGAGAGAGAGAGAGAGAGAGAGGAAGGTATAGTAAAGAAATGGTTGCAGCTTACTAGAACTTACTTCACGCAATGTTGTTTTTTCTTGTTGATTGGTCTTGTATGGAAGAAAAATTACAATTTGCATGAGCAGAAAAAACATTGATTGGAAAGAGACAAACATTTTAAAAAAAGGAACGTTTATAATTGCGTCCATTTATGCTTTACCGCAAAAACTAATTTTTACTCCAGCGTTGCACGTTTTGCTAATTCAGTTACAACCTACAAAGAGATGCATTATTCTTTCATTACATTCATTACCCTTCAGTGCTTGCTTGATACGTCAACAGTTTTATACTTTCCATTTGTCTTCCTAATTTAGCTTTTCATTGCTTTCCTTATCGTATAATTTCAAATATTGTTATTTACGTTTGGTGTGTAGAAATTGTTATTGTATTATTTCACCTTTATTGTTACGATGTAAGGCGTACAGGAAACGATAAACTACTATTTGTTATGAACTAATTAATTTATATGCAATCTAATGAATGTACACAAAACTTACAACAGAAATTGTAAGTCTTTATACATACATGTTTCGGCAACACAAATTTTCCTTCCTCAATGTAAATCATTGAATATCTTTGATAGAATTTCATTCAATATTGAATAAAGCACTTATAAAGTATTATACCTGTTGTGAGGGGTGAGTTTTGTGTACATTTATACGATTTCTGCAAATAGTTTTTTTTTCTCGCAAGTGGTTTTGTTACACGTAAGGTTATAGTGTTGACTTCCCTTTCGAATTACTTGAGTTCCTAACGCTTAATCAAAACGTAAATAAATACTTCGTACACATTTTATGTTTTTGTTCCCCTAAATTACCGGAAGTGGTTATGTTTGAATTAAAGGAAAGCATCCTTCCATTGATAAATAGGTAATTTCTCCTATAGGGTTGTTTTGTCCCGAGGAATGGGGAAATTATAATACCTCATAATGGCAAAAGGCAATTAAGTGTACTTACTATAGATAAACTAAGTGAGCATCGGTACGCTTGTACCTGAAGTGATATATACCGTAAGCGGCTAAATAAACAGTACTGAAACGGAATCAGCTGTAGCTGCCTTCTGGATCAGCTGTGTCCAGTTTTACGTTTTGCCACGTATTCTTGTTGTTGTTGACATTTAAGGCCAGTTTTTGCTGACTTGGTGCTAACCACTGCAGAAAAAACTGTGTAAATAAAATAGAATGATATTAAGTTAAATCTTACAGTTATGTCAGTACTCCCTGTACTTGCCGCATACGGTATTATACCGTTTGGATTCAGTAAAACGTAACAGAAATATATTAGCAAAATCAATGAGCCAAAGTGTATAGGCTACATAAGATTACTTATTTTGGCTAAGTTACAAAACGTTCTGGCGTTTTTGACATCTTTGACTAGTCTTGGCTTTTAAAGGGAGGTGAAATAAAGGTAGGCCTATAACTTGTGATTATTAATTTTCAGTACTCTTTCTTCTTTACGTAAAGATTACTGGTTTTGCCACCGATTTTTCTGTCTGCTAGTCAGAGGTGGAAACTCAGAAAAAATCCTATGTGTAATAATAATTCACTTCCGTACTAACCTTTCGAGAATAACATAAGTAGCAAACATACAACATAACACAAATGTCACAAATATATATTTTCAATGACTTTTTATACATTTTTCTACATCCAATCGAGGAAGATTGAACGCTGACTGAAAGGTTTTTAGCGTTCACCATGATGTCAACACCTTGACACCTTGAAATTTGTTTAATATTAGATTCAATAGAAAGAAATCCATATTTGTGACCATTGAATTATTTTGTATGTTTGTCGATCGTGTTTCCTTTTGTTTCTTAAAAAAAAGACATTTTTAAAAATATTGAAATACGAAACACGAAATATCGTAAAACGGGTAAAGTTAAACATTATATTCTTGCACGCTTCACAAAGTTCCAGGCCGCCTATTCGTGCAAGGAAATTCGATTATCACGAGACACTGCCTCAACGGAGCTCCAAAGTCGTACGAAATTTTCAGCCAAATAAACATCGAAATCAACTCTGACGAAAGTACAATTTGCTACATTAATTTCCAGTTTCCGGATCGATTGTCGCTAATTTTACAACTCGTGCAACCTGAAAATCCTGTAAGACTTCAAATAGCTTCCTTTTCTTAGCTTCCATGCTTATATGTCTCAGTGATTGGTGATTTTATTGAACGTTTTTCTAAAATATATTGTTGTGTTGGAGCATTGGAACACACATACTTAGTTTCAATTGTGTTCCATAAAGATTTTAATGGTTGTAAACAAACGAGTGTCAGAAGGTTGAAGGAAAGTAAATGCTGTCTAAACGTTAATGTGTGTTTTAATCGCTTAAGCTGAAACTACTGTGCGTGAGGAACAAGGAGTAGCCCAACATAGAAAATAGGCCATGAGTGAATGTTTACAGGGGAAGCGGAGAGGAGGAGCAGGCTCTTATTATAAGTAAGAGGCTTTCCATGTAGTCTGTCTATTCATTAATAAAACAAGTGGCACGAAGGTGTATATTTTAAATAGGCGTAACAGCGTTACAAGCAGGTGTTTCAGAACTGTGCAACGGTAAAAGTTTATTTAAACACTTGCATGTGTCTCTTGTGCTAACGGTATTGAGGCACTACAATAGATAAATATAATAAAAAAGATAATGCAAGTAGATAGGAATGAAATAAAAAGACATTACCGGTGAAGTTTAGGAAATGGAAAAAAACCGACGTTAAAAGTGTCGAATCAATTTATTCACTTCAGATGATGTTTCGACAACTAATTTCTTGTACTTTTAAAATTAATATCTACTCCACTACAGAAAAGTATTCAATAAATTTGAGTCCTTTCGTTTCCTATAGAAAAATTTCAGACTAGATAAAAACAAGAAATTTGTAGTAGAACAGTTGTCGTTGTTAAAATAAATGAACTTACTTATTTACTTACTAGCAAACGCCCACCCTTGGCTGTTGAGCCATTTGGTGACGCGCTGACCAGTATAGACGAACAAGTGGGTCATCATCATCTCCGGAATGGTCGAGTGCATTGCATTTCCTCCGCATCCATTGTATCGTGTCCACAGAGAGGGCATTCCGGATTTGGGAGCACACCGATGCGATGTAGATGGGCGAACAGGTAGTCGTGGTCGGTTTGCATTCTGAACTTGGTAACGCCTACAGCTCGTGTAAGTCTATGGTCGATGGTCCTGTGGTAACAAGGTTTTCCCATTTTCTTCCTGCTGAATGCAGTTTGCTGGCCCGGTCGGTAGTTGCATTGATGAGGGCTTTCGTGCTTTGCAACGAGGGCATATAATTGGGTTATTTTTTAACCCTTATAAATCAAATAAGCTTCGAATGAGCTCTTAAATGTGTACTCAGATGGCAAGTAAGATAAACATGATTTGACTTATCGACACTTATTTTTCTACACACGTAACATGTTTCTTTTGGTTGCCTAAATAAATATAAACTAATTTAAGCGGTAAAAAAAACGAAAGCGATCAAAATTGAATCTAATATACCATAGTAAAGTAAAACGAAAAAATGGTAACGAAAAAGACCAACTGTAAAACCATATAGTTTTTGATTAAAAAAAAAAATTAAGGTTGTCACTATGGGAATAGTTAGAGTGACGAAAGAATGTAAATCGACTGGAGGTTTCTATTAACATTTAGAAATGAAAGTTTAAAGTAGCAAAAGAAGAAAGTGAAGGAAACAAAGTCTAAAGTGTCTAAGGAAAGGAAAACGCTTTTGTTTTAAGACAATGCGACTAAAATAAAGGCAAGTGACATCTGCATGCAGAAAAGGAAGTAACTAAGAGCAGTTGGAAGTTCAAGTTATATCACAGAACAACCTGATTGCATCATATGATACGGTGAAGCGAAAGAAGAGATCATATTGAAAGATGGTCCCGTTTCCCAGGACGGGACGCAGAACGTATATTGTTGTTATTTCAGGCGAAGGAGCTGTACATTCACAGCCATGTTTTCATAATATGAGAGAACAAGACAGATTTGCAGCTAGAAAAACAAAATCACTAGAGCGCAAAAACTCTATCCTGGCAGTTCCGAGTGAGAATGTTACATTTACAGTTCCTGTTTTCTTTGTAGAATTTACTGTTTGTATATTTTTTAAAAGTACGAAATCTCTTTGTTTATTTAAGAGAGAACTAAATATTGAATTGTCAGCCTACTCTTAGCCATAAAGGATATTGTATATATATATATATATATATATATATATCGATAGAGTGAGTGAGTGAGTGAGTGAGTGAGTGAGTGAGAGAGAGAGAGAGAGAGAGAGAGAGAGAGAGAGAGAGAGAGAGAGAGAGAGAGAGAGGAAAGTATTGAGTCTGTTACACACTCGCACACGTCGTCACGCGCGCATACGCGCGCACGCGCACACACACACACACACACACACACACACACACACACACACACACACACGCACACACACACGCACGCACGCACGCACACACACACACACACACACACAAATATATATATATATATATATATATATATATACATACATATTAACTATATATATAATAAACACTAGTAACTATACAAATAGATTGTATATAGAATATTTATAAGGCTATATTCGTTTAGTAGTAACGAATGTACGAAGCTATTGAAGATATCCATATGTTACATTATTCAAAAGCTTCTATCATATTGCTTTATGTGAATTATTCTTGATCAATAAACGTATGTACATTATTAATATGTGTTCATAAATGTATAAATTGTCAATGTCTTCTTGTTATATATTTATCATTATAAACATTTCATAAAATCGTTAATCATCAACCAAATCCCTCTAAGCTTATCGTCAACATTCATTTTCAGCATTATCAAGGGGTAGTTAACCTATTCAGAAACATTACCCGCCATAGTGATCAGTGTTTATAATGGGTGTAAATTCTGTACGTAATGTTTCTATTCATGCGCGTAGCAAAATCATAGACATTACACCTATACGTCCTTACATGGCTTTTCATAATAAACCCTATTGGTTTATTCGGGTATTCACCTGTAAAGACATCACATCTATAAAAAGCTAAAGGATTGCGAATGAAATGCAGTTTAGAGAATAAGTTCAAGATTAATGGTGTCCGATAACGGTCGCCATTTTGAAAGACTCCTCAGTTGCCGGAAGGATTGATTTGATTTCTTATTTCCTGTCAAGGTTTCAATATGGCGGCAGAGCGTTTATTATTTTATATCTTCCTGTTGCACAAGATTAATACGATCTCGCCCGTTTTTATGAGCAGGTTGATGATGGTTTCGGAATACAAATTACTATAGAGTATTTCGAGTTTCATTTAAAAATAATAAAATTTATTTATTCTTGATACGTGAAGTAGTAGAGCGTTTTGAAATACAGTTCTGTATTTCTTATTTATATAGATCTCTCTCTGTTATATATAGATTTTAATATACCTAATACCATGCTTACATAAACAAATAAATTTCATTATAAAATTAATTTTTAATGTAATAGCAAATAACAATTAAATATAAGTAGAGTTTATATATAAAACCTAATTTATGCTTATTTTTTAATTTAATTTAGTAATTTAATATATAATGTGATATATAAAATAGCTTTAGGTTTCAACCTAATTTGGAAAATCTTTATCACTGACTAACTCTTGGTGGGTAAATATCATTTATATTATTTTTATTTTATATAACACTTTCCTAAAGAATAAAGATTTGCCCTGCTTAATTTGGTAAAACGTTTGCATTAGTCCTTCTATGTACGGATTTTAAAAAGTGTTTAGCGGATATTTAGGAATACCTTTTAACGTTATAAACATTGGTGATTACGGTTTAAAATTGAATTATTTTAAGAAAATACAATAGTCATTTTGTCTTTTTGCCTTTGTTTGTAGCCTCTGAAAAACTATTTTACGTGTACTTGTTTCTTGTTTTGTACGTTGTTGGGGTTAATCACCGACTAACTCATGTTTTTTAAAGAAATAAATGGTTTTTCATCTTCATATGAATCTTTAGTAGGGAAAATATAAGGGAAATTTAACATTTTTATATATATATTTATTTGGGTAATCTAGAAGTCATAATTTGACTTGTAAATGTGAATATTTATTAAGAGTGGTGCAATGTTTGATTTTAATTATGTTAAAAGTATTGTTTATGAATGTTATAAATTGTAAACTATGGTTTAATATTACATTAATACATTTTTAGCTCTTGATGCTGATTTTCGGATAGAAAATCAAAACGTATAGTAGGCCTTTTCATATAAACATGAATTGATCTGTGATCTGTCATTAACATAAACAACATCGAATAGTTATTAACAGACATTAAATAAAATTAAGGAAACTTTCTTATTTTGTGATTTTGGAGTTTTCGATTGTTCGTCTTTGGTAATGTTTCAAAAAGTAGATTTTTATATTTCGAAATTCGTTTATTCATAAACATTGCATAAGGTCATTGACGATTAATTGAGTTTGTGCATTCAAAATTTTGTTTCAAACCTTTTTGTTTATTTAATTTTAGTATTAAGAAAAGAGAACTTTAAATGCAGTATAGTAACATATAACATATGATACCATATTATGAAAAAGTCTATTTGTTAAAACGTCATTAACGTATTAAAAAATAAAATTTACATACAAGTAATATAAACAACATTTTTAAAAATCAATTCCTACTTAGGTGAAAAAAAATTTTACTTTCCTTACTTTTTAAAAAATAAATTCTTTTAATGTAAATCAAGGAGCATAAGTTATGCGTTGAAACAGCTGTTCTACCACATAGCGTAAAATCAGCTGTTTTATGAAATCATATGTTATCTCTTACAGTCAAACGGGCGAAAAAACTATATTGTATATCTTGCCCGTTTTTTGGAACAGTTTTCTCCCTTATGAAACTAAAATAAGTCACTAACTTTAATAATGAAATACTAATTGAACAAACTCTAATAATATCAATTTTCATCCACTACAAGTTCAATAAGATGTTTTTTATGGAGTGGATGAATGTTATTAACAATTGAACATTTGAACTATATAAACTGAAAAAAACTGAAATGCAATAAAAGTCGAAATGTAGAGCAAGTTATTATATCTAATAAATTAAATAAATTATTACAATTTGCGTTTCTTACATCTTCTAAATAAATAAACTGATTAGAAGGCCTTATAATGCTGATAATCAGTAAGACATAAAGTGATACGAGTATATAACATTACTAAATATTTTCTAAACTAAAACTTGTTGTAGATGGTAAATTGTAAAGCTACAGATTTGACTTGAGTAAAATACTTGGATTTGGAACAGTATAAAGTGGAAATTATACTTCTAAAGGTTTCATTAACTCTCAGTCCTGATTCACGAAGGGAAATTCGATTTCCTCCAGACAATGGTTTCCGCTGCTCCAAAATTTTCAGTCAAATAAACATTCAAATCCGTTCTCGCTAAAAGACAATTTGCTTCATTAACCTTGGGTTTCCGGACCAATTGCCGCTAATCCTGGAAGTAGTTTTATCTGGCCGGGGCTGGAACGATCGCTTCCCGAGCGGCAAATGTCGAGGGTTATCGCTAGGGCCCGCCACTCTAATCGATACTTTTGTCTAAACTATTATTATATAAACCTTTAAATTTATCATCATTATTTATCTTCTCTATGAAATAGAAGTTCTTTAATAAACCTCTTTTTTTATTTATTTGCGATAGTTTACTTAGATTTAGACTTGACGTTTGCTCCATAATAATTTAATTTTTTTATATTTTCATGTTGGTAAGCACTTTCAGGAAGTTAAAGCTAGAATGATAAAAACGGACATAAAAAATAACTTTCAGAATAAAAACCTAATTTGAACACAGATAACAAACAAGATATGTGAGTGTAGAGGGAACCAAAACAACTTTCAAAATCTGTTATGCTTTCAAAGTTATAAACAAACAAAGGGGGAGGGATCAAACCATTTAAGACGTCGACTTTAAAAAAAAAACATCTTTTTAGCCAAATCTAAACGTACGCAAAAGAAACATTGTAGAAAAGTATAATAATATAACAAATTGTATGCTACCGACATACTATTGCAATTGTTGTAAGTATAACAATATATACAACCATGTAAGATCTTATAGAAGCATTCAAAGTATTATAATTTGAAATATTAGGATATATTATATATTATAGTAATATAACATACTATAATTACAATATCTAATAATAGTTTAAATGAGTTATCATAAAATCATGTTATTGTTCTTTTCCTTTAATAATTCAAAATCACTATTTAGTTAATCGAATTCCATATACCTCCCTAATGTCTTTTTGGTGGATCACCTCAAGGTCTTTGATCTAGTGAACGTCTGGGATAAATATTGAGAGTAAATCGATTTGCTTACAGTAAGGGCAAAACGTCCTATGTGTATGAAATTAGGAAGGCATTTGGAAGCAGATTTAGTAGGTATAAGCAATGTGTGCCTACTATATAGGGATCTTTTTACCGTATGTTTTACGTATGTGTCGATACCTTCCTCTGAATATTGATTATGCACAATCGGTTCTGCTTATTCAAAATTACATTTAAGTTCAATAGACAAAATTTAAGATTGTAATTCCGTCTACCTTTTTTGGAAGCGTAAATATCTAGGTAATTTCATTTCTGTCAAATCTCCGTATGTGTTTTACCCTCATTTTATCATTATCAGTGTATATTTTTTTCATAATTACTCTCATAGGATATCGATCAATTGGAGTCGCACATAATTTATTCAGATTATACGGTTTAGAATTTGAGGTGAAACACTTGGCATTAAAGTCTTCAATCCCGATAGAGAGCAGCATAACAATTGTAGATAGTGCTAACAGTTTATTAAAGCCTTCAAAGTCGCCAGAGATCAAAATAGCAATCGTAGATAATGTTATCTATTCAATAGAGTTTTCAAAGTCGCCAGATAGCAACATAGAAATCGTAATTAAAGTTAACAATTCATTAAAGTCTTCAAAGTCATCACAGAGCAACATAGCAATCGTAACTAATGCTAAGAACTCATTAAAGTCTTCAAAGTCGCCAGAGAGCAACATAACAATCGTAGATAATGGTATCTATTCAATAGAGTCTTCGAAGTCGCCAGAGAGCAACATAGAAATCATAATTAAAGTTAACAATTCATTAAAGTCTTCAAAGTCACCACAGAGCAACATAGCAATCATAACTAATGCTAAGAACTCAATAATGTCTTCAAAGTTGCCAGAGAGCAACATAACAATCGTAGATAATGGTATCTATTCAATAGAGTCTTCGAAGTCGCCAAAGAGCAACATAGAAATCATAATTAAAGTTAACAATTCATTAAAGTCTTCAAAGTCACCACAGAGCAACATAGCAATCATAACTAATGCTAAGAACTTAATAATGTCTTCAAAGTTGCCAGACAGCAACATAACAATCGTAGATAATGGTATCTATTCAATAGAGTCTTCGAAGTCGCCAGAGAGCAACATAGAAATCATAATTAAAGTTAACAATTCATTAAAGTCTTCAAAGTCACCACAGAGCAACATAGCAATCATAACTAATGCTAAGAACTCAATAATGTCTTCAAAGTTGCCAGAGAGCAACATAACAATCGTAGATAATGGTATCTATTCAATAGAGTCTTCGAAGTCGCCAAAGAGCAACATAGAAATCATAATTAAAGTTAACAATTCATTAAAGTCTTCAAAGTCACCACAGAGCAACATAGCAATCATAACTAATGCTAAGAACTTAATAATGTCTTCAAAGTTGCCAGACAGCAACATAACAATCGTAGATAATGGTATCTATTCAATAGAGTCTTCGAAGTCGCCAAAGAGCAACATAGAAATCATAATTAAAGTTAACAATTCATTAAAGTCTTCAAAGTCACCACAGAGCAACATAGAAATCGTAACTCATGCTAAGAACTCAATAATGTCTTCAAAGTTGCCAGAGAGCAACATAACAATCGTAGATAATGGTATCTATTCAATAGAGTCTTCGAAGTCGCCAAAGAGCAACATAGAAATCATAATTAAAGTTAACAATTCATTAAAGTCTTCAACGTCACCACAGAGCAACATAGAAATCGTAACTCATGCTAAGAACTCAATAATGTCTTCAAAGTTGCCAGAGAGCAACATAACAATCGTAGATAATGGTATCTATTCAATAGAGTCTTCGAAGTCGCCAAAGAGCAACATAGAAATCATAATTAAAGTTAACAATTCATTAAAGTCTTCAAAGTCACCACAGAGCAACATAGAAATCGTAACTCATGCTAAGAACTCATTAAAGTCTTCAAAGTCACCAGAGAGTAACAAAACAATCGTTACTAATGATAACAATGCATTAAATGCTTCAAAGTCATCAAAGAGAAACAGAGTAATCGAAACTAATGCTAAGACTTCATTAAAGTCTTCAAAGTCACCAGAGAGTAACAAAACAGTCGTTACTAATGTTAACAATGCATTAAAGGCTTCAAGGTCATTACCCAATTAGCTTTAAATGTTTTATAATTTGCAATTATGTAGTTTAAAATTACCCAATTAGCTTTAAATGCTTTATAATTTGCAATTATGTAGTTTTAAAACCATTATTTGATAATTCTTATTATAAAGTTTGATTCTTGCTTATATCTTGGTATTATCGTTGATTTACATGTAAATATTTATGTATAATTATATTAATTCTAAATGAATAAATTTTAATTCGCAGTAATTAATTCTATTTATTTATTTAAGTTTGAATTTGTAAATTGATTAAAATTATGATTAATTTTGTGCCAGCTATCGCGGTTACACAATTATAATAAATTAAGATTATTTTTCTTTTAGTATTAATTTTTGTTTTTAAAACTTTTTTTAGTTATGGTGAAATTTTTCTATTAAATTATAAAATAATTTGTTTTAGTTCTAAGAAATTCTTTTATAAACTAGGATTAGATATCCTATTATTTTGAATGTAAAAAGATTTGAATGAGTATTAATAGTTATGATCTTTAAATTCAAAGAATTTGGCGGTGATTAAATCTTTTTAGAGGAACCTGATCAAAGAGAAACAGAGCAATCGTAACTAATGCTAACAGTTCATTGAGGTATTTAAAACCGCCAGGGAGCAATATAGCAATCATAGCTGATGCTAACCATTCCAATTTCACTCTTACAGATAATAAAATATGAACAAGATCGTGCAATACTTCACCGTATTCGATTATATACGGTTTTCAAAAAGGTCCATTATTGTGAGATTAAAAATTGAAAATGTGTTTAGGAAAGGCCATAGATTCACCAATAACGCTTTTTCAGTGAATTCCGCAATAAATGTTAAGCAAAGTACAAAACCGTTAGGAAATGAAAACCCTTTATTGGAATCCAGTAGAATTTATCGCCTGTTTGCGGGACGTAGAACACGAGTATAGGCGGTAATCCATCTTGACCGTATTTAAACAATCCATTTAACTAGAGGTAATATCAGCTTTTGGGATTTATAGATATATTTAATGCTCGTAGATAGTCTATTGCCGTTTACAAATTTATTTTTAATAAAACTCACCTTCATAGTAAATGTTTTACACATTTAAAAAGCATTGCTTGTAATGTTTTTAATTTAAATATTTAATTTTTAAATTTTCGTATCATTATATGGCATATATTATATTATTATCAGGAATCACGAATTATATTTCTTTTTCTAACTTTTGTTTCAATTTTAATTTAAATATAAATAAATTGTATTCAAATAAAATAATTGTATTTAAGATTACAATATTTACGACTCTTGGTACATAAGCAAGTCATTAAGTCCTTTTGATTAAGGCACTTGAATAATATTCTTAAATAATAAATATAAAGTATATAAATCAGAAGTGTAACATATGTGTATATATATATATATATATATATATATATATATATATATATATATATTTATATATATAAAGAACAAAAGTCTAAATACAAATACAAGAATTATAATTGAATTTACAATTCAAAGCTTTTCGTTGGCTAACAGTACCAACATCATCAGGAATATTAAACAATTATATATATATATATATATATATATATATATATATATATATATATATATATATATGATGATGATGATGATGATGAATAGGTATTATCCGGAGAACTTTCGTTCATTCTGCAGTGCATAAAATCGCAGTTCTGACGTTTCGCTAGATTCTCATCTAGCATTGACAAGGTGAACCCAACAACAGTTGAAGTTCGGGTCAACTGTTGTAGGTTTCATATCGTCAATTCTAGATGAGATTCTAGCGAAACAATGCAACTGGGATTTTATGCACTGCAAAATGAATGGATGCACTATAGATAGTAACTATTCATCATATTTACCATCCGTGAAGGAATACGTATCAGCATATATATATTTAAACACGGTGGACTCTCAATAATTCTAGGTAGATGGGACCGAAGCTTCTTCAGTTTACTGAAAACTTGGATTAAACAGAAATACTTTCCTGTACATTGGAAAAAAATAGCGGTTCTAATGCACCCTAATACTATAATTATTTAAGAGTGCAAGAAATCCGTTTATAGAACATTATTGATTACAGTAGCAACATAAATTAATGTTGATTTGGCTTACTTTGTTCATCATGTTTGCCACATGGAAAAGGTTATTAAGTGTCTTATGCGTCAGCTTAGAAAATTGTTTCGAGCTGTGGTGACGCGTAGACGTCTTAACAGAAGCACATCTGTTTGCGTGGGGCTTGTTATTCGACTAAATTATAGCGCATTGCATTTTCCCAGGCTGTTCTTCTTTCACCGTGACTAATGTTCCCTTCTAGAACTGTCTCGGTCAAAATTTTTATTCTCGTCATCACTGCCTTCAGAAATTTCTTGTACCATTTCAATAGTCGTAACATGTCTTATCGTTACTTACACTCGTCCTTGCTCATACGTTGACGTTGGCCGTAACGTAAAGCTTTTTACAACCTGTAAACTTGTTGATAAGAAATGCCAAATCTGTTTCATCTTGTAGATCAATGAGAAAGTCAACAGTTTTATTATAGCTCAGGATTTTATTCCAGGACTTACTTAACATTTCTTATTTTATTTTGTTCCATAATTCCACTACAGTGCACAATGTTCTTATCTGCATTTTTTAGGAACCCTGCAATGCTTTCTTCCCCTTCAGTCAAGAGACATTGTAAAATGTAAAGTCTGTATTTTTCCAACATTCCAGAACACCCTGATCCATCGACCGGGTTAGGCTCCTGCCGTTTGCGGGAAGGTATAAAGTACGGACTACATCAGACAGTAGATGATCTTCATCAAGATGTTATGATGCATTGTATAACATTCCAGAACACCCTGATCCATCGACCGGGTTAGGCTCTTGCCGTTTGCGGGAAAGTATAAAGTACGGATTACATCAGACAGTAGATGATCTTCATCAAGATGTTATGATGCATTGTCCAACATTCCAGAACACCCTGATCCATCGACCGGGTTAGGCTCCTGCCGTTTGCGGGAAAGTATAAAGTACGGATTACATCAGACAGTAGATGATCTTCATCAAGATGTTATGATGCATTGTCCAACATTCCAGAACACCCTGATCCATCGACCGGGTTAGGCTCCTGCCGTTTGCGGGAAAGTATAAAGTACGGATTACATCAGACAGTAGATGATCTTCATCAAGATGTTATGATGCATTGTCCAACATTCCAGAACACCCTGGTCCATCGACCGGGTTAGGCTCCTGCCGTTTGCGGGAAAGTATAAAGTACGGATTACATCAGACAGTAGATGATCTTCATCAAGATGTTATGATGCATTGTCCAACATTCCAGAACACCCTGATCCATCGACCGGGTTAGGCTCCTGCCGTTTGCGGGAAAGTATAAAGTACGGATTACATCAGACAGTAGATGATCTTCATCAAGATGTTATGATGCATTGTCCAACATTCCAGAACACCCTGATCCATCGACCGGGTTAGGCTCTTGCCGTTTGCGGGAAAGTATAAAGTACGGATTACATCAGACAGTAGATGATCTTCATCAAGATGTTATGATGCATTGTCCAACATTCCAGAACACCCTGATCCATCGACCGGGTTAGGCTCCTGCCGTTTGCGGGAAGGTATAAAGTACGGATTACATCAGACAGTAGATGATCTTCATCAAGATGTTATGATGCATTGTCCAACATTTAATAATTTGAATTTCCTTTTAATTAGATAAAATAGTCTGAACTAGAAATAGGCTCGAATTTAACGGAGCCTTGAAAAATCGGAACTCAGGTGTTCTAAACTCTACTGTGTATACAGTGAAACCTGTTTAAGCCGGAATCCATTGAGACCGGTATTTTTTCCGTCTAAGACAGGTTTCTTGCTTATACAGTAGTAATGTACTGTATGATGGTAACATCACGAAACGTTTGCCGATTCTATTTTTAGGATTGGGGTGAGGGTAGGTCGTGGGGATTCTTAGCTATAAGACTATTATTTCTACCTATCAGCTGTATGGCGCTGTACCAACACCACATAGATAACGGACAATTAATTGGCATCGTGTCTACATTTGTTCTAATACAGTATTTAATTTAATTATTTTTTTGGGATTAAGTACTGACTGTTTATTTCCTACAGATATAACACTTCAACTTATAAAGCAAGTGTATTTAAATCACAAGAAAACTATCACATTTTAACGTCTAAATAAATGTCATTCAACAGTAATATCGGTTATCTTGATTGCCTAATGACGCCCCGTAGCCTGTGCCCTGTGACGTCACAACTCGCAAACCTTGTTTTCTAGGTGGTGTTGGCTATGCACACTACACAAAATGTTAAACCTACATTACATAATAAAAATCTTACCTTCTAATGCAGCATCGATTTATCCTTCTCCACAAAACATTTTTAATAGAAAACACTAAAACTATAAAACTAAAACACTTATACACTTGTCAAACAAATTTATGATTTAATGATGCAATTTATTAAAAACTATATTTTTTTCTTACTGTATTTAGGCTAAATACTGTACATAGTAGGCTTACGTTAAAATAAAAGAAAATCAAGTAGGCTTGAAAAAATCTAGCATTGACTTTTGTTTTAAAAAGTTAGTTTTACTTGTTTGTGTTTTAGTTGTAACAAATGGTGATGCATTTCCGGGCTGTTAATACGTATCGCGAAATCTTCTATCTCACACATTTTCATTAAAGCCTCGCCAAATGTTTTTATTTTGTTTTCTACGACTGGTCCGTCTTCAGTTTCTTCTTTGTCTTTTTTTTTGCTCATGTTTTTCGCCTTTGAGAATGAAGCGGTCTCTCGCCTTTCAATATGTCAATCAATATGTCTGACCGTGGATGTTTGTAAACTATTCATTGTGTTATCTTGAAGGAAACGAGTTCTGACACATAGCCTATCGTAAATTATGGATGTTTGTGTACCATTGCGTTATCTTGGGCATATCAGCAATTCTTAACATTGTTACAGAGTTCTCAGAAATAAATACGATCCGTTATAATTAAGCAGACCTATCTGTGAATTTTGTTATGGTAAAAAAATATATTATAAACTGTATTTTATCTAAACGGAAGCCATTGTAACTTTTTATTTTACAGCATGTATATGATCAGATTTTCCGGCTTAGGCAGAACTAAGACGTAGTTAATACGTATCACTCATCCTTTTGCTTATTTCGCTTCCGCGTTAGACAGTTTCCGGCTTATGGGGGTTATTAACCAGGTAAATTAAATAGGCAGACTTTTAAAGTTTTCCGCGATACACGGGATTCCGCCTAACACAGGGTCCGTCTAAAACAGATTTCACTGTATATCATTTTTTTAAACATATTTCCCAAGAATATTTGAGGAATCATTTTGGATCAATCTTTTCGTTTTCTGTGCACTCATATATTTCCAGAACGTCCCTACATTGAAAGTTACTTTTTTACTATAGCTTAGGTGTAGAGTATTGTATTCTATAAATAAACCCATATTTGTAAAAAGTTCGTACCACAAAGAGAAACGTTTTTCATAGTTACATTTATTGGACAATCACAACAAAGCGAGTTATTGGTGGTCAAAAGTAATATTTAAAGTGTAAATATACAAAAGTGAAATTCCTAATTTTGTATACAAATTGCCCTATATTGTTACACTTGCCCCAATGTGTAATTTATATGGAAAGCTGTTCTTGCTATGTGATCATAAAAAATAAATAATAGGGAGGAAAAATTTGTTTTAAAAGAAAAAAAGAAAGTTTTGAGGGAGTAAGCTTTTCCTTCCAAAAACAGTTTCAAAATAAATAAAAATTGATATTTTCATTATAAAACACACAGAAACACACTCACTTAATAACGCGCATCCCCTTACACACACACACACACACACACAAACAGTCAACACTCGTACAAGCAATAAGTTTGAATCTTTTAAATATTTTACTTGAAGTAATAATTTTAGCCCAAAATTTGTATTCCATATGTATTTTGCGTTAGATGTAAACTGAGAAACATTTAAAACTCTTGAATTTTGTAGTCCATTACGTTCGGTGAATCTTATTAATCACTTAAACAATAGTTTATGACTATCCGAAGTTTAAATACGCAGACATTTAACATAACCTAGAAATCCTACACATCAATAAAAAAGGACCACATCTCAACACACTCGAAAAATATGAAATTTACAGACACAAAAACACAATGTACAATTATATTAAACGAACAAACACAATACAAATCACACATAATCTTTGATACTATCGATATCTTACCTTTAAAACCGTCACCGCTTAACCCAACATCTCCAAGCCGAAGACACTGATGAAGATCGGCGATCGAAAACGATCTGTGTCAGTACGTTTTGCCTAATTTACTAAATTTATAGTTAGTCATAAACTATTGTTTAAGTGATTAATTTAAAACTCAACAAATCACGTTTTGTACAAGCTGTGTAAATTTTTTTTTTTCAGTTGCTAAAACATTATAGTTATTTTCTAAATAATTTTAATAGTTACAATTTATATTGCATTATTATTGTATTGAAACGAAAGACATTTTCCTGAATAATAACAGTTTTCTATGTCCAACATTCAAATCTACAACATGGTGTTGCTGTAGGAAATTATAGGTTGAATGATCCAAATAAACGATTCTAGACCTTAATGCTATAGTTACTGATAATGTTAACATTTACAAGCAAGGCTATAAGCTCTACAAACATGGAGTCTCCTTCAATCTTCAATCTTTAAAACGTAGACCTCAGGCATAAGTTAAGTTAACATGTTTAACTTAAAAATAAAAATAACTTTTAAGAATATTTCTATAAAATCTTGTAAAAATAAATCTTTTTATATATTTATCTTGAAACCAATGGACTTTAGAATTCTATAATAAATCCTATAAGTATACTTATCATTAATATTATAATTAATATTATCAATTACTTATCATTAATATTACTTATTATTATTATTATACTTATTCATTAATATTCCTAATTTGAAAACTAAAGCAATTTCAAAATATCCGACATGTAAATTTTATTTAGACTTAATTCTACTCTAACTGTAACTGGAGACGCTCGCAACGCGTAACGCAAAAATAAATTTACGTTACGGCATCTAAAATAAGCCGATCGAGTGTGGCTCAACATCTGCGTGCGGAGTGCGTTGTGACGTCACACGGGTAATAAGATTGGCGTGAGGAGCCGTTTTACCGCGACGTACAGCATATTGCAAAGTGCCGGCTGTATGGCAGCTTCTCGCGACACCCGATATTGCATCCGTTTTATGAAAACACTGGAGTTCTGCTTTTTAATATAACCTGCGCTGGCGGAAATGCAGGCTTTTTTGAGAAATGATTTTCTTTACGGTTGTCTATTCTATACCGAGACCATGTTAGTGTATGAGTACAAGGAATTTTCATAGAACAACTTATGGAATCATTTGGTTAAGATTTTATATTTTACATTTCACAAGTAAAATTTAAATTTAAAGACCTCTATTAAATCTTAAATTCCAATACAGGGATGTTTTACAGAACTATTTAGAATAAGCGGTTAGGTATAACTATTTAGAGAGTTCAATAGAAATTTAATATCTGAAGAGTATGTATTATGAAACCTATAAATAAGTAATGCGCAACCTAACAAATAATGTACCGTACATTTTCATTAAAGCCATATCAAAAACAATATAACTACAAATTATAAAGTACGGTTTATTTCCAACGACGATTTTTTTGTTTTAGTGAATAATGTTTTTATTTATCAGAAAAAACAAGTAATATAAAAATAATTAAAGTCAATTCTTACTTAAGACAACCAATACAAATTTTGTTCTAGTTTTTATTATATTTAGAATTGGAATTAATATGAATTAGGGATGGGCCGATTCCGATTCTCGATTCCAGGAATCGTCGATTCTAGGTGGTATCGAGGAATCGTCGATACTCGATTCTTCATCATAAAAGTGTCGATTCCGATTCCTATTTTGTTAACTATTAAAATATGTGTGGGGAGTAATTTATTAGAAAAATAATTAATTACCAACTATATCTTATTTATGTAGGCCTATAGGTTGATATCAATGAATTAAATGATTAAAGTAAACGAAAATATAACGAAAATATTATTATTTATGAAGCAACAGCAATCAAGATCGTAACCATTTCTGGTCGTTTGACATCAGTCCTCTCTCTCTCTCTCTCTCTCTCTCTCTCTCTCTCTCGCTAGAGCGGGTTCGATACTCTCTCTCTCTCTCTCTCCCCCACGTGTCTTACTGCCACTGATTTATAGATGTCAGAACAAAACACAAAAAAAGTACAGTAAAAACTCGATTAACCGTGGCCATGATGGTTGAGCGAATAGACGGATAACAGAAACACCGTATTATTCCTCCGAAACGTAACCTCAATAAATTATATTATAGACGGTATTCGGTTCAGGGTACTGGCCGTCGCGTCAATTCGATGACAGTTAACAGAAACTGACGGTGGAAAACCACATAATATATCAAATATGAAAAAGCAATTAAACAACATTCATTTTGCCCAAATTTATCAACAAAAAAGATCTATACTTGAAGAAACTTTATCCTCAGACACAGGACCTACAAGTGATAGTCGGTTAAAAATCAACTGGGATTGAGGAATAAATACAAAATAGGCCTGAATCAGTTGCACTTTTTCCAGACACCTGCAGAAAAAAGGTCCCACTAGATGAGGAGAAGGTATGCCCCACTAATCCAGAATGTTGAGGAAGAAGGTACCCCAGGGGAATTGACAGTAGAAGAAGAAGTAAACAATTATCTGGGGGAACCATTAGCCAGTCCAGATTGTGATGTTGGAAAGTATTTGGCAGTACAAAGTGCCAAATACCCTCATTTAAATGCTATGGCAATAAAATACCTGTCTGTCCACTCGCGACAGTGTTTTCTGAAAAACCTTTCTCAACTTCAGGAGCTATATGTGACTAGCGATGAAACTAGCTTGACCCACAACGTGTTCAAATGCTTGTGTTTTTGAACAGAAATGTACATTACCTGCCAGACTTTTAAATATTAAAAACTATCCTATTTGTATTAATTTTTTACTTTTTATGTCGTTCGTTTGTTTTAATTTTTGTTTTGTTTTGAGAGACAATGTAAATAGGCTTAGGAATTTTTTCAAACATCATAAATTAAGTAAAGTTCACATTGTTAATTTTAAAATAAGTCATTACTTTTATCTGATATGTTTTTATGCTTTTAACAATTCCTATTGATAAATCAAGGTTGAAGGTTTTGTGTAGCCTATTACACTAAAGCAGAACTTTTAAAAGGTTTTGCCATATGACCAAGATGTTAACTAAATTAATTATTAGAGAACTAGAATGTAAGCTAATATAACTTGAAAGAATCGAGAATCGAGTAAAGAATCGAGAATCGAATGGAAAATTTTAGAATCGGAATCGGAATCGGAATCGAAAATTTTAGGAATCGGCCCATCCCTAATATAAATATTCATATAGATATGTCAGAATCACAATAAAAAGAGGCGAAGTAGAAAACGAATTTCCATCTATTTTCCATTTTCCTGTCTATATATGATGTTGGACTGTTATTTTTATTTGTTACTATTTATACGCTATCTTTGTTTCGTTACTTGCATTGTGTTGTATTTTGTTTTCGCTTTCTTTTCACATTGTCCGTTTGTGAAGCAGGGTTTGATACCGTTAATCCAGTTTGTTTATTTCTTTTTTTCTCTAATTATCAATCATAGAGTATTATTTATGATACTGTGAGGTAACCACGGCAACAATTTAAGGTTGTACAATAAAGTCTTCAAGGAAAACCAAATGGCGGCAAATATAATTCATATAACTCTATGAGAAATATATTTCTTGCAATGAGAATGCTGGTTCAGTGCCATAAGCACTAAGCTTTGAACATGTACCTGTCTAGATGAACATATACCTGTCTAAACATGAAGATATTCATAAAATATTCGGTTCGAGTCCAGTTTAGACTCTACAAATTTTCATAATTTAATTATTGAATAAATATTTAAAAAAAATTGCATCAATATCAATTGTCATCGACTACAGTTTAAAAAAAATTGTATTCGAGCGTGATTGGATGAATAAACGAGTGATTGGAGTGATTCATTTGGTTAACGATTAAATATGGGTATCAGAAGGAGAAAGTGAGATAATAGGAGTAATTGAATAAAAAAGTTACAGTAAAAGAGTAGGAGATGTGAACAATGAATAGAAAAGAAGTTATGCACAACATAGATGTTTTCTACTTTTAGGAAATTTTTTTTGTCTAATAGCTATTGCTAATACGTATTCATGTCAGTGTGTTACCAGTTATACATTTTTCTACTTTCTAACTGCATTAGTTTTATAAATTTAATAGAACTTTAATCAAAACTGATGGGTTTTTCCTTTATCAACACACCTTTTCTTGACGAACGTTGATAAAAGTAAAGCCAGTGAAAACATACCCTTCTCGGTACACTTAAAGGAATATTTCAAAGTAACCTCACAGAAAGACGTTTTCATTGTAAGAAGATGACGTCAGAGAGAAGCGCTGAAATAAAGTAGATTGCTTTTTTATCCTGGCGCACGTATCTCTGTGTAGTGTAAAGCTGGTTGTGTGATCGCATTATGGTGTTTGCAAGAGTCTTGTTAGTCCAGAATGTGGCTAAACCTCGATATGTATTTGTGGTTCAAACGGAAGGACAAGTTTGCATCACCCGAAAGTTTCGGGAGTTAATAATGACACACAACAGCTAAAGGCAGACTTAATATAGGGAAATATAATCGCTACGATGGCGATATTGTTTTCGTATATGTATACGAATAACATGTTTATATAGTGACAATATTTACGTAACGATATATTTTATTAAAAATAATTTTGTAAAACTCATGTGATTTTAGCACTTAATGTATTCAATTAATATATACAACAAATTTTAAAGTAATATCCTACTAAGGTAAAAGGAAAAAAAATCAATCTAGTTACTTCTTGGTAAATAATTATAAATAAATTAACATAACCCTTGCGTTTAAACAGATGTTCTGCCACATAACGTATAATATAAAATTGACTCTTTCATGGAATCATATGTTATCAATTGAAGTTATTAATAACTCATCTTCATTTTATACATAGGTATATATATATATATATATATATATATATATATATATATATATATATATATATATATATATATATATATATAACGAATTACTTTAAGCCAAATGGAACGAAATATGTACATTCCATATCTAGCCCCTTTTGTGAAGAGTTTGTTTCCCATATTAAACTAAAATTAATTAATGGATTATTATTTTTTTTAAACATTAACATTAAGCATCAACCACTACAAATTTTATAAAATGTATTTGAATTTGAGTTTATGAATAAAAAGTATTTTATTAACGATTAAAAGTGAAAACAAGATGTTTATAAGGAAGAGTAGATTTTTTTCTTTTTTTTCATAGTTTATAGGGTTCAAGATTATATAAAAAAATTATATATTAGATTGTCTACTAAGTATATAATTAAACTATAAGGTTTAATTAATGTGTAATATTATGATATTTATATTCAATAAAATGATTTCACCATATCTGTTTTATTAGTTATTAAAGATCGTTTTGCTTTATAAAAGATTTCAGACATAGTGCTCCTTAAGAGATAGGCTATACGACGTTCGGTGTCAGCACGTTCAGTACAAGGTTGTCTTCACACATTGAGTGTGTGACAAAAAGGGGTTCAGAATAGTTATGCTTGTGTTTCCAGTCACCCTTCAGGGCACCACCACAAAAAAAAAGTTAGAGACGACGAGTGAGAGAAGAACGGGAGAAACAGATAACTGACGATTTTGGAATATATTACAGTATTAACAGAATTCAGTTATTGACTTATTGCTTCTGTGAGAAAGGTAGTAGAGTGAAATGGAGAAATGTTTAGCTACAGCAGAAGGGATTTTTGTCAAAGTAATCAGACAATCTTTCTTCTACAGCGAGATAGGAAGGACTGTAAGTGTATAACACCTCTTGTAGAGGACATAAGAAGGTCATTGCGTAAAATATGCAGCGTCGAGAACCTGAAGTAGAAGTGGTCTATATCGGGGTTATAAAAGTGATCTACGTCCTACATCCTTCGTAAGAAATCCCAATGAAAAGTAGGTATAAGGAAGTAGGATCATAGGGAGGAAATATTAGTACTCTAGAACTGGAATCAAGGGAAAACTGTGGGGGAAAGGGTGGTTTAACCGAACAGCGTGTAAAGCGGTTTAAGGGAGATAATAACCATTTTGAGGAATATAACGACTTTTCTCCCTGACGAGCCGGAACTTAGTAATTCGAAGGCGAACATGATGTCCACCGTCTCGCCAAGTAACTACATTTTCTGATACAGGGACTCGGGTTTAAGGACACCATAAGATGCGGAGCCCCTCAGAGTGGAACTAAAAACATTTCTTCGTTAGTTCTCAATAGTATATCGACAGTAGAAAAATAATTTCTAAATTTAAAACACAATCTACCTAAATAATACAAATACCAGTAATAATTTTATCGAACATTATCAAAAAAGAATTACTCATTTTCATTTTTTTAAAGAATTAAATCGTAAGGGATGACTCTCCTTACAAATCCGTCAACATTATACCATTTAACATTAACCCAACTGTGTAGATATCGATATAAATCCAAATAATAAACTTGTTAAACGACCTTTGGGAAGTAGTTGCACCATTGTGGTGGTGGTTGTATTAACTTTTCAGAAAACATTGTGTTCATTTTCTTTTATTAACCACACTAGACTACTTCCATTAGATTTTTTATATTTATAAATATGTAAACATCGATCTCTATAAGACATCATATAAGATATCCTTATTAAAGATCTCTAAATCAAGATTAACTATGAATAACTTAAATAAAATAATAGCTATAATATACCAAAATAAGTTCATTATCAATTAGTTAATTAATTTTGTTTATAGTTAAGAAAGTCCTTAGATAATTTGTTTAAATTAAATATTTACAAAACGTTATATATATATATATATATATATATATATATATATATATATAACGTTTTGTAAATATTTAATTTACCTATACATGACAAATAATCAATGTGAATATTATTTAATTAATATTCAAAACAAAATTATTCAAGGATATTTAATATTTTAATATTACGCATATATTCAATATCATTATAGTTTTATTAATATTCAATTATTTAATATTTTAGTAAAATTCACATATTCAATTAATCAGTATTATTTATCTTTTTAATAATACCTCATCATGCAATTATTCAATATTGGTTATTATTTTAGTAATATTTCAATAATAAAATTTGCAATATTAAATTAATATTCAAGCATGCTATATTTATTAATGGTGTAATATTTAATTTTACAATATTATGAAATATTTTATTAATATTTAAACACTAGAATATAGTTTAGTAATATTGAATTACTTGATTACTCAAAATTAATTACTGTTTTATAAACATTAAAAACACTAATATTTGAATATTATTGAAATATTTAATTATTCAATATTGTTAAATATTTCGATATTATTCAAATATTCAATTATTCTATATCTATTCATATTACAATATTCAATACAGTACTTTAGTAATATTCAATACTATACAAATATTTTAATAACACTCAATATTTTATTAGCATCCATATATTCTACATTTGAGTAATATCCAAATACTAATGTCCTATACAACGTTTAGTGCCTTTTAATTTATTTGTAGTTTACAATTGAACACCAAAGTTTCCCTATTACACCCCACTAGTTAAAAAAACCCCGTATCTAATAAGAGCGCTGCTGTAGCGACCTTCGAATCGTCCTCTTTTTATAGTCGATCGGTTTTGTAGGTTACACCCAGCAACAAACAGAACCAGCGTATCTGGAGCTGTTTACATTGTCACCCCGGCTTAAATCTAATTCCACTATGAAGGGCGGGATTCAAAGGGTAATATTAAACGGCATCCCGGTCTTGCCATGTCGTTCGTCCTACTTGTATTTATTAGGAGCCCCTTCTAATCCCCGCCATGTTTCCAGGCCCAACGCAAGTATTGAATGCTTCTTTCCTACATTGCGTCACAAAACATTCACTAATTTTGATATTCTTGGAATTACCTAAATACAAGTTCATACACTCTTTCCACGACTAGGTTTTTGTGCTGGGGAAGGTTTTAGCTGACTAAAAAGGCCCTTCTTATTTTATTATCTGCTTGTAGTTAAGTTTTATTTTTAAATTATTAAACGTTGAAATTATTATTATAATAAGCAACTGTGCAATATGAGTTAACTAAACTATAAACAAAAATACCATAACCACAATAAAATCTAACACTTCATTGTACATTTCGGTTACAAAGTAAACATCTTTAGAAGTACAAATAGGAGTACTAAAACTGTTAACCATTGTGTAGTAAAATGTCAGGAATATAGCAACAAACAACTGATGAGACGGAAGATGGTATTTTAAAAATATTTCTCACAATAAATGATAGACGATGGTTTTATATATCGAACATAGGCCTAATCATTGGTAACATGTAACAACAATATCAGATTATAATAATATTATATATATTGACATAATATTTACAATTGTATAGTTTCAAAAAAGAAATGCTATTTACCTTCTAGGAGTCAAGAGTAAAAATAAATCATGGTGAAATATAGTTATAAAGTCACTTGCACAACTAATTATAGAGTTTTAAAGCAAACAAGTAATATTAACACTGATAAGCATGAAAAATGAAAGTTTTATAATAAAATGTAAAAGACAAATATCACACACACACACACTCTCTCTCTCGCTCTAGGGATAGGAAGCAGATTAGTTTTGTCGAAGGTTAGGTTTGGTTGTAAAGGTGTCTACTGTCTAGGTATAGGAAGCAGGTTAGTTTTGTCGAAGGTTAGGTTTGGTTGTAAAGGTGTCTACTGTCTAGGTATAGGAAGCAGATTAGTTTTGTCGAAGGTTAGGTTTGGTTGTAAAGGTGTCTACTGTCTAGGTATAGGAAGCAGGTTAGTTTTGTCGAAGGTTAGGTTTGGTTGTAAAGGTGTCTACTCTCTAGGTATAGGAAGCAGGTTAGTTTTGTCGAAGGTTAGGTTTGGTTGTAAAGGTGTCTACTGTCTAGGTATAGGAAGCAGGTTAGTTTTGTCGAAGGTTAGGTTTGGTTGTAAAGGTGTCTACTGTCTAGGTATAGGAAGCAGATTAGTTTTGTCGAAGGTTAGGTTTGGTTGTAAAGGTGTCTACTGTCTAGGTATAGGAAGCAGGTTAGTTTTGTCGAAGGTTAGGTTTGGTTGTAAAGGTGTCTACTCTCTAGGTATAGGAAGCAGGTTAGTTTTGTCGAAGGTTAGGTTTGGTTGTAAAGGTGTCTACTGTCTAGGTATAGGAAGCAGGTTAGTTTTGTCGAAGGTTAGGTTTGGTTGTAAAGGTGTCTACTGTCTAGGTATAGGAAGCAGGTTAGTTTTGTCGAAGGTTAGGTTTGGTTGTAAAGGTGTCTACTGTCTAGGTATAGGAAGCAGGTTAGTTTTGTCGAAGGTTAGGTTTGGTTGTAAAGGTGTCTACTGTCTAGATATAGGAAGCAGGTTAGTTTTGTCGAAGGTTAGGTTTGGTTGTAAAGGTGTCTACTGTCTAGGTATAGGAAGCAGATTAGTTTTGTCGAAGGTTAGGTTTGGTTGTAAAGGTGTCTACTCTCTAGGTATAGGAAGCAGGTTAGTTTTGACGAAGGTTAGGTTTGGTTGTAAAGGTGTCTACTCTCTAGTTATAGGAAGCAGGTTAGTTTTGTCGAAGGTTAGGTTTGGTTGTAAAGGTGTCTACTAAGGCTAATGATTGAGGTACCAGGTGGGAACATAATTTGAACATGATGCATTGCAGAAAAGTGTTGACAGTTAGGATTACTGCTGTGAATATGGCAAAGCTGTGACCTAATTATTGTGTGTCAGTAGTATATTGATTCTTTATATACTAATAACGTTTCATAGTATAATATATGCATATACATACACACACACACACACACACACACACACACACACACACACACACACACACACACACACACACACACACAACTATACACGTGGTTTAACGTTTTTCACCAACAAATCATATAGACATGTTCAGGAGCTTCTGCAAATATTCCGGAATAAAATACAGCTAATTAAGTTATAGGCCTATTTGCAAGGTTGTAATATACAACTGTATGTGAGAAGAGGGTCTCGAAGATGCGGACAATGTATTCAATGCAGAATCTAAATATTTATAAAGGGTGCAAAAGGGGTGGTAGTTATTTAATAAACAGTTAACAATAACAAGTAAACCTTTATCATAAGGAATTTATTTTATTAAAATTCTATATATAAACTTAATAAACAATCTTTATAATAATTAAAGAATAAACATATGGTACAACTCACAAATATACAATTTTTTTATTTCAAACGCGTTTCAACGACTGATTTGTCGTCATCCTCAGTGAAAATACACAAATGAAATTAACTAAAAAAAATATATATATATTAAACATAACCTATAAAGTTCACTCACAAGCCAGCTCGAATATTATTTATTAATCTTTATAATGTTAAATTATATTAATAAAGCCTCATTGCACGTCCCTTATGGGATTTCTTGAACCTTCTTTCTCCACGAATGAGACTGCCGTACGTTTGTTAGAAGTGAATTTGCCATTTAGTAATCGCTCTATTCAGCTTAACAAGTACATCTCTTTATTCAAATTTATGTGAACAAAATTCAATATTTCATTTATAATAGTTTTAGAATTCTGTTTAGCATAAAATTATTGGCGATAAAAAATGTTTTAAAAAGTATTCTCTGGTTTTTGATTTTTCTAGATTATTGCATAAGGTTTGTGATTGAAATGATCAAATTTGTAATATGAACGAACATATTTACTACAATGTAACTATAACTAACCAAATAGTGGTTACAAGAAAAAGAGAAAGAAGAAATGAAATAAAATGACTTTTTCTTCAATACGTCCTTAAATTATACTCGGGATATTAGCAGATGATGTATTTATTACAATTAGGGTTTACTAAATATACTAATTTAATAAAATGTATGGAATTATTTTATACTTAAAATAATTTAAACCTTAAAATATTTTAAACGTTCAATTTCAACTTAGAATTTTATTATCCTGTGATTTTGCAGTTAAAAGGCACTGGCGTTACAAAACCTCCTCTGAACGACCAGTGGTTGCTAGCCTTGAAACTTACCTGATGTTGAATTTAAAATGGGTTTTCTCGTATTTTTTTCTTAAACTATCCAATTTGTTGCTGTTTCGTATTTTTGTAGTAGGGAAAAGGTAAATATTAAGTGTTTGTAAGCTGTGCCGGATTATGTAACAGATCTATTACTTAAACCATTTAAACAATATTTGAAGAAGAAGGACTAAATTGATTTAATTTTATTTTAATATTTATTTTCCTACCAACTTTTAGCAAATAATTTCACTTCAAGTTTGCAATAGTATTTAGGACTTGTGGTTGTTTAACATTACATAAAATCGTGCTAATAAGGGTGGGACATGTTTTATGGGATAACCTGTAATAAAATTTTCTCCTGGTTTTTTATCGTTTTGCATTATTATATCACCATTTACTCTATCTTTCAGCTAATTTCATATTCTCTTTTTTTTTTAAAGGAAGTGTTTTTATTCTGCGTTTTTCTCCAACTTTGAGCTATGTTTAGCTTTATCTTCAGACATTACAAGTCTCTCACGATACTAAGATGTTTATATTTGTATAACCACATTTATATTTTAAGCGTAACCCTTAGAAATCTGTCTGTTTCTCAATAAAGTTGCAACTATAGCTACATGAGCACTAATCCTTCCCACATATCCAGGCCAAGGGAGAGTACATACAACTAGCCTAACCCACCAAGAGAGTAATTGTCGGCCATCTTACCTTACTATGAACAAAACTCCCTATGGAGTGTGCATGGGGCCGAAGCGACTTAGGGTCATGTGCGGTAAAACACTGTAAACTTCGCATGCGCAGAGACAAGATTTCCCAAGCATGAGGTGAAGAGACAAATGCTTCTCATAAATACTGGCGGCCTCGAGGCTTTAAGTAACTAATAAATTGCACCGCTAGATCGCAGCTCTGACTCAATTTTCCACTTGTTTAGTTTACTTTTAAACTACCGTCATGTGAAAATGTTTGATGCATTAGATCTAATGAAGTGTTTCAACGAAAAATTCAAACACAAATGATTTACCGAATAATATGATTAAAACTCTTTTTCTATAGCGTTGATTTTATAGTATCATAACGTAAAATAATATTAATATCTTTGTAGATCATTTTTAATATGTTTGGGATTTAACAAAATATGCATTTCACATTCTGAGATAATTTTCTTTTCTATTACCGAAGATAAACGTATCATCCCGAAGATTTTCCAGTTTGGAAAAGTGACGGTTATTTATAACAAGCATTTCCTCTTTACTGAGAGGTTATCTTAAGGTTATGTTAAAGTCATTTTCAAATTCAGTTTTCAACTGTATGTATCAGCATTAAGATAAAATGTTATTTGTCAATGAATTGGTAGTTGTTGGTCGAAACTGTTTGTGGTATTGAGGTTTTTGCCAATATGTATATTGTTTTTTGTTAATATTAGGCAATTATAATGTTAATAATATTAAAATTGTAATTAATATTATTAGACCTATTTATTATTTTGTAAAATAACAACTTATATTTTGTACATGTTTCTGTAATGAAGTTTCAAAATGATAAGGCCTAACATATTTTTAAATCAATTTTTAAAAATAAAACCCATGACGGCATAATCCCGTGGAAACAAAAAAGTATTTGTTTCAATAAAATTAAACAATTTCGTAATTAAAACCTATTAATTAGTAATTTTGTAAATTTATGTTATCAATTTAAAATTATTGATTATATTCTAATCATATTACGCCCAGTTAAATGTTTTCTAAAAGGAAATATTTTAAACTTTAATTCATTTCATTGCTTCGTTTTAGTACAATAAACATTAGCGCAAAAGAGTTCTTCAAACGCCACATCTTTTACTCGTTGATCACGGATTTTCTCATTGTTTCTAGCAGTTGCTGTCAATTAGGTCAAAACGTAATTTAAACACATTTATGACGTCGTATTATATTTTGCTTTTAGTGCTATTTTTTGCTGTTTCTAAATATTTACCAACCTTTTGTTCTGCAGCGGAAAGTAAATACAATATGTATTTATTAGTCATCTCAAAATCATTTTTCGACATAAAAATAAATTGAAATACAGAGTCGGCACATATATAGAGTGGTTATCAATAAATAAGTTTTATCATTATTGTACATCCTAATCAATTTCCTCATATTGAACTGTATAGTAATTACGATACCCTATAACGAAAGAAATATTTGATCTTCTATGCATTAAGCTGTGATTTTTTGTTTGTTTCCTGCAAATGCAATAATATAAATGATTGAATTTACCTAAATGATATACGATTCTAAACACCTGTTAACCAATTTGGCTCTTCAGCCTATGAAAATACTTTATGGATTTAGTATTCATGTAAAAAACATTTCTCATTGTCAGTTTAAATTAAACGCATTAAACTCAAACATAGAGTTGCAGTCAAATAATAAAAATTTTCAATTAAAAGTCATATGGACAAAACATTTTAAAGTAATTTCCAACATAAGCCAAAAAAAAATATTATTTTAGTTACTTTTTAATAAATAATTACAAATAATATAAATTAAGTAACATAATCTATGGGTTGAAATAGCTGTTCTACAGCTATTAGCTGTTATAGTTATCATAAAAGAGCTTTTTTATAAATTCATGTGTTGTAACTAGTTTTAAGCCATATTAGACGAAATGGTTGTATTGTATACATTGTCCGTTTTATGAATTTTTCCCATGTAAAACAAAAATAATTACATTAATTTAATTATTGAAATAATATTTGAAAAACATGTGGTAACATCAAGTTTCTTCCACCTTGGATGAATAAAAAGTGTTTTATTAACAATTAAATTTTTAACAAGATATATATATATATATATATATATATATATATATATATATATATATATATGTATATATATATATATATATAAGGAGAGTGTGAACTAACTGAACGAATTGCTAAATACATTATTTTAGAACTTTAAAGTAATAGAATTATTGTTTTATTTTCTAAATGATGTAAAAATGAGTAAGCTAGATACATTTTTGCTATCAATTTTACCTAAAAAAATTAATTTCGAAGATAGGTAGTAGAATAATGCATTGTGTTCTATATAGGCTACATAGGATAAATAGTTTTCTTGTTAATGAGTATTTGAAGATAAAACATGTTATCTCTTTTAAAAATAAATTTAAAATGATGTGATAACGTACAGGTACTCTAGCAAATGATCGATTCATATTTCACGTTGTCGAGTGTCGGTGTATCGTAACAAATGTTATCAATATATAGACGCGTTACACAGGGTTGTACTTCAAGGTGTAATAAATCATCCGAGTGCGGACATATTTATATAGATATATGTATACTGCAAGTGCTTCGCGATTCCTTTAGGGATGAAATTTATTTCCTCCTTTATGGACGGATGGGTTTATAGATTCTATAAAATGCAGGAATAGTGTCCGGATTTGCCATCAACACTGATCCGAGACATATATCTTAGAATAGGTTCGCGGCTAGTGCACCGTTTGCGCCACTTGTTCATGTCTCTTGGTTTATAACATTTACTTTTTCAATTCCTTCTATTAGCTCACACTCTCCTTATCGTTCAAATCTTCAGTGTTTTCATAAAATATGTTTTTATTCATGAAATCAAATTCAAATACATTTTTTGCAAACTGTAGTGGATGACAATTTATGTTAATACAGTTTCTTCAAATATTGATCCATTTACTAAACTTTAAAAAATTGATATCTTAGTCGGCTTCAAACTGAATGAATACATGTTTGAAATCCAGCACAATGGCACCGAGCCAACTTGTCATAACTAGATATCAATTACTTAAAGATGTATATGAAGTTATAAAAAAAGAGTTTCTTGCAATAATGAAGCACCACGTATGGGTAAAAGTGAGAAAGTTTAGACCACTATCAGATATAATTATTCATAAATAGAAACTAAAGGAAATAGATATATAAATAAATAGGCAGATAAATAGATAAGTAGTTTGGTTATTAGGTAGATAGATAGATAGAGATAATAGAGGTTTCTATAAAATCTATTTAATGTAGTTAGTTATATAAACAAGTATTTAATATGAAATCTTAGATGTTGACAAATTTAATTTAGATAAATTTTATTAAATCTCACTGATTGAAATCAGTTTATAAAAGTTTTAGACGCGCCTATAGAAGTTAGTTTACGAGTTGAAATAAAAAGAGTATCACAAAAACTCATTATCGTTTCATTAAAATAATTATAGCAAGTACAACTATTCTTTGAGCATAGCTTGCGAAGTTGTGCTAAAACAAATAAAACCATATACAAAACTCACAAATTAATCATTTATAACTCAAACGCATTTCAATGACAAAGTCATTATCATCAGTGAGTGTATCATTCATTAACTCATACGTGTTTCAATGACAAAGGCATCATCATCAGTGAGTGTTACTACTACAAACTTTAACTTACAACTAGGGTGAACGTAAGGTTACACTTCTATATTTATACAGTAGTCGTTGCCACGCCCACCTATAAAAACAATAGTTATTTACTTTAAATAAGACACATCAAATAGAAATTATATACCGAACTCAATAAATAAAATAATGTTTTTAACCATACAACATAATTACATATAAATTTTAAAACTTTATTGTCCTTATTGAGTTAGGTATGAAATTTCTATTTGATGTATCATGTTTAAAGTAGGGTTAATAACTATTGTTTTAATAGGAGGGAGTGGCAACGCCTACTGTATAAATATGGAAGTTTAACCTTACTTTTACCCTAGTTGTAAGGTAGAGTTTGTAGTAGTAACACTCACTGATGATGATGACTTAGTCATTGAAACGCGTATGAGTAAATACATTATTAATTTCTGAGTTTAGTATATGTTTTTATTTGTTTTAATTATAGCAAGATTTATCGAGATGTGAGTCAATTAATTTTTATAGCTGTGTTTGTTAACTGACAAATATTTTAAACATTTTAACTTAATAATCCATATTAAATATAGTAACATAGTCTGCGTGTTAAAACAGCTGATCTGCAACATAACCTATAACATAAAACCAGCTGTTGTATGAAATCTTATGTTACTCTTAGTTTAAGCTAGAAACTAAGGGCGTTATGAGGCGTGACTGATGAGATGATTTCACGTCGTGCAAGACATAGAGTCATATACATCGAAAAGAAGTATTTATTTCAATAATTGCCAAATATTATTTTATTTAAAACAATATATATCCTGGCATATTTTAGTGCAAATGTGTTTGCAAGATATGGAAAGGGTTTAGGGTAATTTAAATTGTTTAAAAGCGATTCCGTGTTGCTAAAATGGAAGCCAGGAGTATATTGAAGATATTAGTTTTTGTTTGCAATATTCGCACCATTATTAGTTCTGGTGAAAGATGTTTTAACATAAAAGAAAAGATAATTGAAAGGGGACTGTAGAAGCAAATAGAAAGATCACTTCGACGTAAAATAGTTTCCACGAAGCCAATAAGGTTCTTTCAGCGCTAGAACGGTTAAGCTTTGCAATATTTATTTTACAGGAAAGAAATCATTTATTTTTGAAGAATAAAATAACAACATTCCTTTATCGACTTTTCCAAAAGGAAACGCTATTACTAATGCCCATGTTGGGAATTTGTAAAATAAAATAACGTTTTTTCGTATCCTAAATACGATGGCACTACGCGCATTCTTATTTTTCCAAGTATTGTTTAAAAGTGGTTAACTGATATTTACTCAAGTTTATGATATATAAATTTTCTCAGTCTTTGTGATATATTGAAGGATATAATAAACTAAGTCCACTTACTATTTTGTTTAAGTATTTATTTCTTACAATTAGTTTACACCCTCCCTATATATAAGTTATGTGAACGATTTATGTGAACCTTTCATAATAAAATGCGTGCTAGGAAATTTCCTGCTTACGCAGCTTTTTTATTATATAGGTGGTGAGAACAGAGCCCCAGCAGTGTTCAAGCGGCCACTGTATCGTACAGTTTCGTAATTAACAAAGGTTTGTAAAAATAAAATCATTTTTAAAAACCTTTCAATCCTAATATAACACGTAACTTACACATATATATATATATATATATATATATATATATATATATATATATGTATATATACGGAGTTAGGATTTTTTTTAACTTGTAGAGAATGACGCTTGATTTGAAGTTTTTTAGAATTCATTAAGTTGATGTCTTTAAATTATCCAATACCCAACATGAAAATTTGAACCATATATATATATATATATATATATATATATATATATATATATATATATATATATATAAACAAATTTTAAACTCTAGTATAGTAATTTTAATTTTTAATACAAAATGATTTATTGTAATTCAAATTTTTCATAGTAAAATTTCACCATAAAATATATTTTCTTTACCAATCGTATTTGGAAATATGTAGCTTTAACCCGTCTCGAGATTTTACTTGATTTAGTGAAACATAAAGTTGAACATGTGTAAAGCCGGCAAAACAGTTTTTTACCGGTCGATTGAAGTATTACTTATAGTTATTCAAAATGTAAGTCCTAAAGGAAATGAGTTCCTTTTCGTTTGAAATGGCATGTTAGGATCTATTGGTAATTTAATTAATTTCATGTCATATTTAGTAAACCAATGATATCTCCTTTTCTAGAGCCAATGATTATTTCTAATTTAACACACTTGCCAAACATATCTAGTACGATAAGACGTACTCCATTAACTAATCCTGATCCCAAGTTTATATGTCTATTGAACCTTTAATACTGTTTATGTATTTATACTCAGCTGTTTAATATGTAATATTTGCACAGCTGTTTCTCAGCTGAAATATTTGAAATTAATACTCAGCTGTTTTTCATTGCAATGGAAATTTTTCATAATTTTAAGTTCCTCAAAACCCTATAAATGTTGTAAAATGAGAAAAATATTTATTTTTCCCAACGCTTTCTTATCCTTTAATTTGAGGCTTTTCCCAGCTCAGTACTACCATCTAATCTCCCACTATATTTCTCTCAAAGCTTGGCTTACGAATTTGTATACATGGATATATATATATATATATATATATATATATATATATATATATATATATATCACATATGTATCTTATAGTATACACTGGTAATGGTGGTTTAATTGTAATTATTTAATTAAAAAAGAAGTAAAACAAATTTTTCTGTGACCAGGATAGAAATTGACTTTGATTTGTTTTTCTTTAATTATACTACTTGTTATTTGACATAATGACGGGAGATACATTAAATAAAATCTTACTCTACGATCTCCTTCGTATCATCCCTTTTGTTTCTCTAAATTACGTGTATTAAAAAATTTCAACTTCCTCGCGTAGGTGTTCCGCATGTAGAGTTGCACTGCACGTAGTGTCTACCCAGCATACAAATCACATATCTCGTATCGTTCCAGTTGTCTATATTTGCTTCAGTTGCTCTCTTTCTTATTGCAATCGCCAAATCTATTTCTCGATCACGTCTCGCATTAGCACTTAACCATGGTACTGCAGATGATCTTGTTTTTCCCCATCTAATCCATAAATCATCCTTTATTCTGTTAAGTATTCCTCCGAAAATCACTTTCTTTACTGTAAATATCTTTTTCGTCTACTGCTTACATATTGCATAGACTATTTTTGGTAGTTTAATATACATAATTGGTTAATGATGATATAACTGTTGGCACATTTGACATAGTGTATCTTATTTCAAAACGGTTTTATGTTAAATCTTATTAAAGTTGCAAAATAATTTTTTGACGACGCGATTTGTAGTTCCTCCATATATTAGAAAATAAACTCATAATTTATGCTCGTCACTTGATAGAGAATTGATTTTCGAAATGCGTCTGAAGATAATACCTTGAAAATGTGAAATAAGGCAGAAATAGGTCAAAGCGATTTTGTATATATTAAACATATCTAATATATAAGTATAATATATTACAAGAACAGAATTTTTTATTTTATTTTAAAAATAAATATTTCATTTACAAAGATTGTTACTTATGTAAAATAAAGTAGGTGTGACAAGGAACATCAATTATTATTAGTTCGCCTAATATGTTAAATGTACTAAACAATAAACAATAAAAACTTCCCAAATAAACTCAAGTTAGAGCAGAACTTTAAGTAAAAGCATAATAAAAGTAAACAAACCAAACATAAATCACGTACAATCTTTGAGCACATTATAGAACGTCTGTCGTTAAATCTATTATCTTATAGATCTACAAAGCTTTCCAGCGACCAGCCGAATAATGTATTAGCCTCAATAACGTTGTTCTTAGGTAACCTTTTATAAATTAACTTTATGTATGATCTAATGAAGTCGTGATTGTATTAGCCCCTAACGTTAAAATCTCTCCGTTCGTCATGAGCAACAAAACCCACGAACAAATTCTAAATACAAAAGCCTCCTTGGGTGTACACTCATGAGAGTAAGCATTTTAACTTGAAATAGTAAAATTTGTGACAGTTTAGCTGCCGATGTAAGTCGGTAGTAACTTGAGTAGATATTCTGTTGAGCAACAATGCTCAACCAGTTTATTGAGTTGATATTTAAGTAGTTTTGCGTGTGTTACAAGTGCTCAACACCCCTTTAACTCACTCTGACAATCTGTTAATTCACGCGCAGCACCAAATTAAAAAATCCGTTTTTGACTAATTGACCAGATTACTCTTGACCGTGGAGGGTTAAAAATTTGACGCAGGGGTTGTTTTTTCACCCCGGATTAAGTAACGAGTCCGGCTTTGCGATGACAAATCGCTTCCGTAAATAACACTTTCAGAGAAAAATATTATTTAGAGAAAGACGGCGGGGTTTGGGTTGCTACGTGAGGTGTATTAATATGTAGGGGAGGTTTTGCAGAATGTTTTAGTCATACAGTGTACAGCGTTTGTGATGTTGTTATATTAGCAATTGTTTTATTGAGTAATAACAGATACATGTGTGGAGTCTAACTCAACTAACACATACTGTTGAGTGAACCATATCACAACTAAGCTATTCAGAAACTAAGTAAAAAAGATATTCGGAATTACAACGAAGTCAAGTTTTAGTGTTTATTTAGTTCACAATACTGACCCAAGTGAGATCTTGTAAAAATCTCAAAATATGATGGTTACAACTACTGACATTGGCGCTGGCTAAAAATAATTTCATTGAAAAATCAATAATAAAATATGAGTGTTTAAAACTAAAATTCCAATTAGTATCAGAAATACGAAAGAATAGGCCAAGGGCATTCGAAGTGTGCATATACTTCAAATTAACAAAGTACAGGTACCATGCCGAATAGTATAGCTCATTATATTTTGATCTAATCTGGCCTTAGTATTTCTATTTTTGGCAGAATAACAGGAATAATATTATTTATATATATGCATCTAACCTAGTTTGGGAATTCTAATTCTTACCAGTTCTGTTACCTAGCTTTTCTATTTTTTAAAAAGAACGAAAATAGTATCAATTCTTGATTTTTCTAACTTAATGCAGGTATTATAACTGTTGTCAGTTCTGCTACTTAGCTTTAACATTTCTAAATAAAGAACGGAAATAATATCAGTTCCTTCTATATTCATCTAACCTAGTTAGGTCATATTAATTATTTCCGGTTTTGTTACCCTCTGCTCCTATTTTTAAATAAAGAACGGAAATAATATCAGTTCCTTCTATATTCATCTAACCTAGTAAGGTCATATTAATTATTTCCGGTTTTGTTACCCTCTGATCCTATTTTTAAATAAAGAACGGAAATAATATCAGTTCCTTCTATATTCATCTAACCTAGTTAGGTCATATTAATTATTTCCGGTTTTGTTACCCTCTGCTCCTATTTCTAAATAAAGAACGGAAATAATATCAGTTCCTTCTATATTCATCTAACCTAGTTAGGTCATATTAATTATTTCCGGTTGTGTTACCCTCTGCTTCTATTTCTAAATAAAGAACGGAAATAATATCAGTTCCTTCTATATTCATCTAACCTAGTTAGGTCATATTAATTATTTCCGGTTTTGTTACCCTCTGCTCCTATTTCTAAATAAAGAACGGAAATAATATCAGTTCCTTCTATATTCATCTAACCTAGTTAGGTCATATTAATTATTTCCGGTTGTGTTACCCTCTGCTTCTATTTCTAAATAAAGAACGGAAATAATATCAGTTCCTTCTATATTCATCTAACCTAGTTAGGTCATATTAATTATTTCCGGTTTTGTTATCCTCTGCTCCTATTTCTAAATAAAGAACGGAAATAATATCAGTTCCTTCTATATTCATCTAACCTAGTTAGGTCATATTAATTATTTCCGGTTTTGTTACCCTCTGCTCCTATTTCTAAATAAAGAACGGAAATAATATCAGTTCCTTCTATATTCATCTAACCTAGTTAGGTCATATTAATTATTTCCGGTTTTGTTACCCTCTGCTCCTATTTCTAAATAAAGAACGGAAATAATATCAGTTCCTTCTATATTCATCTAACCTAGTTAAGTCATATTAATTATTTACGGTTTTGTTACCCTCTGCTCCTATTTCTAAATAAAGAACGGAAATAATATCAGTTCCTTCTATATTCATCTAACCTAGTTAGGTCATATTAATTCTTTCCGTTTCTGTTACCTACCGCTCCTACTTCTAAATAAAGAACGGATATAATGTCAGTTCCTCATATATTCATCTAACCTAGGTAGGTTATATTTTTCCGGTTCTATTACCTACACTTCTTGTTTCTAAAAAAGAACGGAAATAATATCGGTTCTTTATATATTCACCTAAATTAGTTCCGTTCTATTAATTCTTTCCGTTTCTGTTACCTACCGCTCCTACTTCTAAATAAAGAACGGATATAATGTCAGTTCCTCATATATTCATCTAACCTAGGTAGGTTATATTTTTCCGGTTCTATTACCTACACTTCTTGTTTCTAAAAAAGAACGGAAATAATATCGGTTCTTTATATATTCACCTAAATTAGTTCCGTTCTATTAATTCTTTCCGTTTCTGTTACCTACCGCTCCTACTTCTAAATAAAGAACGGATATAATGTCAGTTCCTCATATATTCGTCTAACCTAGTTATGTTCTATTAATTCTGTCTATTTCCGGTCCTGTTACTGCTCCTATACCATTTGTAAAATAACACTTGACAATAGTAGGGCGGATGGGCGTGTCGTTATATCAGGAACAATTGTTAAGTAAAGTAACAAAGTTTTAAAGAGCAGAGCCAAGAGTTTGAAGAATTATTATAACCAAAGGAGGTTATAATAAGAAAGATGAAATGTAAAGTTATGACGCTCTTTAAAAAAAGGGAAAATATTTCTATAAAACATAATGATTTACAATGTAAAGTTTAATATATGTAGGCTTTGTTAGGCAGATTTAAAGTTGCCTTTCACTTCGCGTTTGCAATCGCGTTATATGGGGTCGTATAAGGTTTCATTTTATGCAGTTTTAAAGTCAACATCCAATAACCCCATTTTACGGCCTCTCCACAATAAAACAGCGTTATAGAAAATATAAACTTTTATAACAAAAATTAATGATCCAAAATGTCGTTTAGTTTTTAATCTGTCCTTCCCGTGACATCGTTTGGACGAACGGGGCGACAGCCACTCTGAGACCCCACATAGTGGTCTTGTCTGGCTTTAGGGGTTAGTTAAGATGACTACTATTAAAGCTTTTCCTAATTTTCTTGAATATTTGTAATCTGATTTTATTATTAAAAAAAATCTAGTCGTATGAATAGGCCGAGTAGGCCTTTATATCTAATATCAATAGTCAATGTCATAGCACGCGCCTAAATAAACAATACTGAAACTAAATCAGCTGTAGTTACCATCTCGATCATATCAACTGTAGTTGTAGGGTTAGTTTTTGCTGAAATGGTCTAACTACTGCAGAGAAATCGTTTATCGTCGAACATTATTTTCGCTTATTTAAAATTTGACCTGTGGACAAACACCCGCCTAGTAACACTGCGATTATTAGTGTTGTTGAAAAATGTCGAGGATCAGGTGGTGTTTTGACACAGCGAAAGGGCTTTTCAGGTCACCCAACTACTGTCTGTACAAATGAAAAGCCACGGAAGAGTGTTGGAGCAAGAGTTAGTCACAGAAGAGGAGCCTTACCCGATTATCTTTGAAAGTGAATCCAAGCGATACTTCGCGTCGGTAAAAAGAATATTAAAAAAACATTGGAGATTTCCTATACAAGATACAAACTGCGTAACCTATTAACTGTAATCTACAATAAAAACCTCCAGAGTCCAACACTGTGTTTCAATGTAGAAAACCTGAGTTTCCGAGTGAAGTATGGTTTTCCGGTGAATGCCATGTGTGCATAAACATGCAGACAACGCGTGTTCTTGGGTCTGAACGTCCTGCAGTGTTGCACAGAAGCCACAGAACAGTGGACGTGTAACTATTTGATTCACTCTGTCAGGGAGACACATAATTGGTCCAGAATTTGTTGAAGTTAATAATGGAAATTTTCTTGCTGTAAATCCGGACAGATTTAGGGACATTCTTGGTCGTTTTATAGGAGACCAAAAAATATTTTGTTGTACCCGAAACTTTCCTCATCGGAATGGCCCTAACAAGATTGTGCAACCAGCCACACTGCCTTAGACAACATTCCTTTCCTTAAAGTAGCCTTGGCAATCGCCTCATCTCCCTTAAAACAAACTTTCCGTACCCAGCCCACTCCCTCGGTCTTACAGTACGTCTAGGGTATGGATGAAGGAGAAGATTTTCCGTGATGGTCCACCAAACACCATCGTCCAACTACAGGAAGAAATAACAATGCGTATAACGAGCATGAAAAACCCCTCTTCATCAAAATTTTGCGAAAGCTTTATAAACTGTGCTAGTGTTGCCTCAAATTGAACGCAGGTCATATAGAACATGGTTATGCCCGAGTCTAAGGGATTTATTTATTTTTTTTTATTTGTATCTGTTTGTAAAAATATGGAAATAAAATCAAATCTTACAACTGTTTCAGTACATTTTATTGCGGCGTGTACGGTGCTAACTTTTAATATCAATTGAAGATTCACATATTTGTTTTCCTCATCTTTATTTGTTATATTAGAGTTTGTTATGTGAACATTGCTCTACCGAGGTAACAGCTGTTTAGAGTTTGTTATCTGAACATTGCTCTACCGAGGTTACAGCTGTTTAGAGTTTGTGATCTGAACATTGTTCTACCGAGGTTACAGCTGTTTAGAGTTTGTTATCTGAACATTGCTCTACCGAGGTAACAGCTGTTTAGAGTTTGTTATCTGAACATTGCTCTACCGAGGTTACAGCTGTTTAGAGTTTGTGATCTCAACATTTCTTTACCGAGGCAACAGCTGCTTAGAGTTTGTTATCTGAACATTGCTTTACCGAGGTTACAGCTGTTTAGAGTTTGTTATCTGAACATTGCTCTACCGAGGTAACAGCTGTTTAGAGTTTGTGATCTGAACATGGCTCTACCGAGGTTACAGCTGTTTAGAGTTTGTGATCTGAACATGGCTCAACTGACGTAACAGCTGTTTAGAGTTTGTGATCTGAACATGGGGTTACCCAGGTAACCGATGTTTAGTGTTTGTTATCTAAACATTGCTCTACCGAGGTAACAGCTGTTTAGAGTTTGTGATCTCAACATTGCTCTACCGAGGTAACAGCTTTTTACAGTTTTTGATCTGAACATGGCTCTACCGAGGTTACAGCTGTTTAGAGTTTGAGATCTGAACATGGCTTTACTGAGGTAACAGCTGTTTGCGCCGATCCTACATCCCCCCAAACATATGTTTAAGTGTAAAATTCCACCAAAAATAAATCGAAGAGTGCCATAGGCTATGTTATTTCTTATGTATTTTGTGATATTACTTTAAATAAATCGATTATTACCTATTATGAAATATTAATAATCACAATTATTTGTATTTAAATTTATTGTATAACAGCTTCTCTAATTAAATCTAAATATTTTGGAAGTCCTAATGATATATTTGATTCTTGGCTTTTATCTTGGGTAAGTTTGTCGAGTTTAAACAAAATTAACTTATAATATATAAAGAACTCAACCCCCTCGAACCCAGACCTGTAACCCCAAGGAAAGACAAATGACAGCCATGTATAAAAGCAGATTTAAGTGTCTTAAGTATATAATGAATTGTTCCGATGGATTGCGCCACTTATTCAATTTTTTAACCGTAACTTTGTGTCATTTTGTAAGTTTAATAGCTTGAATAGTACAACGAATTTTTCATCACATTTACTTCTAAAGTATGGAAAATAGTTTTGGGTCAAAAAACTTCAGGTTGTGGGATGTTAGTTAATAATGTTCACAGCTATCTTATAGCTTATTATTAATAATATTTATTTGCATTTAAAGATATCCAATGCAAATGCATTTCTTGGAATTATACATTTGCGGTCCATGTTTATATTATAGTTAAGCTAATATAATGCTGTAGGTGTCACAGATTATTTCGTTTCAAGTAAAAAACCTTTTTTGTTTCCAGAATTTTATAAAATGAAAATGGAACATATTAAATAATAGAAAGGTGTCAAAAACCTAAAAAGAGTTTCCAAGAGAACTTTTTCTTAAATTTCTTACTTGTACCATCAATAATTAAGTGTTTACTAATCATATTTTTACATATTAAATCATGTCTCACTTCCTCCCTTGACAATTCAGCATATAATAACAAAGATTGCCCGTTGGCACTTTAGCTTTTGTCTGCACTAATCACAGTACCACAGTAACCTAACTCGATTGGTTTAGTCCTCTTGATTCATCTCACCCTCTGCTGATTATTGAGCAGCTGGAAAACTTCCGTATTCGGACAGATGTGAAGTGTCTAGTCATTTCTTTGGGCCGTCTTCTTCCTTTTCTCTAATATCTTTGCCAGCTGATACGGTTCAAGAAAGGGTGAAACATTCAATAAATCCATAAGTGAAATGAGTTATCGGTGGAGCACTGCTACAATAGGAGAATATGGAGGCAAAAGTTTAAAAAATAAGGCAGTGATGGTAGACGCTATAAAATCGATATCACACACTGCAACGGTGCCTCACCCCGGCAACCATCAACCTGTCGAAAGTTGTCTACCACCGAGTTACATGAGCAAGTATTTAAAATCCCATCTAATAAGTATATCCTGGGAACGTTGTCTATAAAGTGTATTTAAAGTCATGGCAAGGTCAGTGATCTGTCATATGGTCTAATTTATGTCAGCTGAAAACACATAAAATTTATCACATCATAAATTTGCCTTACCATGCTTTGAAAACAACTCTCCACCATGCTCCTGCTTTAGTGAAGTCCGTGCAAGATAGAGTCTTACCATATCCTCCTAAAGGAGGTCCTGTGTTACATATGGTAAAACCTGCCAGTGAGTATCAACTCCTTGGCTTTAAAGCAAAACCAACTAGTCCTTAAGCTAACTCATAATTTATAATTTAATTTAATTAATTTCTCTGGATGGGTTGCTCGATTATCTTTAGGTTGCACATTGGTTTCTAGCTATTTATTATTAAATAAATATGACTGACTCTAATAGGCTGGATTTTATTAATTGTATTGATTTTGTGAATTTACTATTATGATTTACTAGTTGGGAAATAATTAAATTTATTATTTTTGTACACAGGATTTATTCAATAAAAATTACTCTTTTGGCTGTTGTTGAAACTGAATTTAATAATGAAGAAATTTGTAAGTGAAATAAATTCTTAAATAATAAAATTCTGAAATAAAATCTTAAAGTCCTTAGCTAACACAACATAAATTAAATTTTCCTTAAATAAACTGAAATTATTTTGCTATTTATTGCAGGGAGGTTGGTTAGGTTTATTTCAATTATTATAAATTTCAAATTTAATGTATGATCTTATTTTGTGCCAGAAGTTAAATGACATTCATTAAATTTACATATTGTATTATTTAAACGAAATTTGTTACTAATTCTACTGCTACAGAAATCATTGATTTACAAGCTTATGAATTTATATATATATATATATATATATATATATATATATATAATTTGAAATATTATAAATAAAACTAAATTTCAAATTTTATCACTCATTCAAAAATACTAAATAGTTAGTGATTGACTTTGTTTAATAATTCTGGTTGAGAAATTATTTATATTTTTCTACAAGTTAAATATTGATAAATATTTTTCCCCAGTTTTTGTAACTACTGGTTGTAACAAACTTTACTGCATTTCCTTAGATAGTATGAATGTATGTATTTTATAACTATGCCTAATCAATCTTCTTTCTATCTTTTTCCATATACTTTACTATTTCTCTTATTTACAAACATTTGAACAATTTTATATAACCATTTTTATAACTAAATAATTTTTTAATTACCAATTTAATTTTCAAGGAAATAAAGCCATTATTTATAATTTTACACATTTAAAGCATTTCTTTGAATCTTTGAACGTATTTCAAAATCAAATTTAATTTTATTACTAAATTTGTCTAGAAATCATGACTTGCCCAATTATCGCACATTCCAAGATACGTCCCAAGGTCCAAGGAGATGACTTTACGCTTTCAGACTGGTAGTTCTTCTCGTCTGGAATTTGGTTCATCCAGGAAGCAGGAACGGACAAATTCGGCGAAGCCAGTTTCTTTACAAAGGGAATTTTAACCGTGATTTTTCATATTTCGATGTCTAGTTTTCACTAGACATAAATTAAGACATACTACATTACTCCCGCACTGCGCGGCCTCGAGTTTATGCTCTAAAAATCCATTTTGGTAATTTTGCTAGTTTAACAGAAAACTATGACCTTTCTGGTCAGTGGCCTAATTCCGAGAGAGCCCCAAAAGGCCCAGCGATAGTTATCGTCTCTATTCCCCCACTCCCGATTTGCTTGTCTGACTTGGATTTTGCCGTTTTTTTCTTGTCTTAACTGTTTATTTTAAATATTGTAGAAATCTGATTTTTTCGTAGCACACAAAACACTCCCGAAGTCATGATTTTTGTACAATTACAATTTATTTTAGCATTATAGACTTAATGGTCAATATTCATGGCTTATAAAATTTATTTAAATTATATTTCATAAATGGAGATTATTTAAATTTTTTATTGAATTGAAACGAGACGATCTTGACCCGTTTCAACACACAACCCACCCACCCACCCACCCACACACACACACAAATATATATATATATATATATATATATATATATATATATTTGTGACATAAAACGAGGTATATTCGTTAATACAATGTTTTGGAACGTCTAAAGGATTTCTGCGTTTAATTCTTTTGCACATCGCCATAGTTCTCTTCCATAACCAAACATTTTAAATAATTGATTAATATAAATATTGTTTTAGCGCATGAAAATGATTTCAATTTAGAGTTAAAACGTTGAACAATTTATTAAAATAATTATTTGTTATAAACAAATTAAAAAAAACTGTACTTCAACCCAGTTTGATTTATAAAAAAAACATGATTTCTACTGAAAGGGAAAACGATTGATTGTAAGGCTTTATGGTATTTAAGATGTATTGGGATGAAACGTTTCCATATAGGAAAAAAGGTGCTAAACGTTAAGTATTGTAATGTATATAATCTTTAAAACATTTTACTTTGAAAACCTTTTCACTTTATAAATTCTTAACATGTAAAAATGCCAACCAAATTCCTTCGCCACGACTTAAGGACTGTGCACACACTTGCACAACATGGGAACAAAATGTTTCCACGTCAGAAGTTTAAACTCTTTAAACTTTAAAACCTTCTTAACCCTTTAACCTAGAGAAGTGAAATTATACGGTAAAACGTTCGTGCAGTGCTTTTGAATTGTTTGTTAAAAATACAGTTTGACAAATGAATTTTATATTCCAAAAACGGACTCGCGGTATTTCATGCTCATGCGCCGACTGTGTTGTACAGAGCACGGGAGCTTATGCGGGGCACGTAGTGCAGTTTTATAAACCCCCAACCCTTAACGTTTCATCCCCCGGTGCGCTCTTTAGGGGCAATACAAATTTAAGAACAAAGAGAGGACTGATTAGGATATCATGGCGCTGAATGAATTTCGAGTTTTTTGTCTGCGTGGAATAGTAAGTTGAAAATGACGCCAAAAGGTTTTTGACCTACAAGACGCAATGTTCAAATTACGATTGTCTGTGCAGAAGTTTCAAATCACTGATTAAAATAATCGTATTATGATAGGTTTTCATCAAAAACAGTTAAACCAGTATATTCTCGTAGTTAGATATAGGTAAAAAGTTTTAAGCTGGTACTTGGGGGTTGCAGGCCTGGCCGAGAGGCCGAGGATGATGGGAGGGAAAACTCGCAAGTTGGAGAGAAAACATCGACCCTTGGAGATCCCCGGACCCATAGTGTTGACTCATTAGTTTGTTACTTAATTATACTTTTCAATTTATAGTAAATAACAATAGTATAATAACAACAGTTAGTTTATAGTAACAACAAAATTATTGTAAAAACAACAACAAATGAAAATAGGGTGTTCACGGAAGCGTGTTAATGGGATTGTCTAAGAGTTGGGGCGTGGTTTACGGCCCCGATGAGGGATGACGACAGCGCCCGATCTTTTATAGGCGACGAATACACAATTTCTACCTAAGAGCCAACTCATAAAATGAGACCTACAACCAGTATGTCTGTCATGGGCGAAACAGCTGCGGGCGAATCCCTAATCTGGGTTGGTTTATTGGGAATAGCAGCAGGTGATCCTGGCTCCAGAGCTGAATCAGACCTCTATGTAAGTGAGTTAGTTTCATTCTTAATGTCTAATTGTTTACCTAGGTGTATATTTTTTCTTGGTCCACGGAAAAGCAGGCTGTGTAGGGTGTGCAACTAAGTTCCCCATGTCGTATAAAGGAGAGCCATACCAAAAGGAGGATCTCCATGGGCCGGTGACAAGTCAAGGCCTTATATTTCGGAGCTCTGTTAGGTTTTGACCATACTGAAACCACGGGATCGTGATGACCTACGATATGGTAGTGGATGTGTTCGCTAGTAGGTAGTTCCCTTCATATTTCTTTGTGTGAAGTCGGTTTAGAATTAAAATGAACCCTTAGCGACCGAATCCTTTTAGTATTTAGACACACATATAGCTCCGTATATTATGTCTGCCCTCGATGAATAGTAGGGAGGTTGATGGGTTTTGGATGCAGTCTTTCCTTCCTAGGACCACGTCCCTATTCTGAAAGTGCTCAACCGATAGCGGATGAAGCTCCGATCGACTACCTGGACCAAGGCAAACAGAGATAAATTCTGACGGTACTACTGTAGAGCTGGAAGGGCGGTCAGTTGCAGACTCCTCTCATCCACAAGGCCGGAAACCAGTCTAGGCCTTACAGTAACACCATAGAGCTCTTACAAACCGGTTCTCTGCATGGAGCCCCTCTTTTCTAAGACTCGTTTTTGGTGTTGGATTGTTGAGGCCTTTGATAGTCCCCACCAGTAGTGTGAGCCAGAGAAGGAATTACCATAGGCTATATATGTCAGCTCCCCTTGTTGGAAGGGTCACTTCACTCATAACTGTATATGTAATCTTCGCTATACTATATGTTTATATAGTATGTTAGTTTATATATACATGAGTATATTTTTCTGCCATTCCTAACTTTTCAATATTTTCTTCTGTTGACGCGTTTCGGATTAACTCCATTTTCAAAACTTCAATAGTACTCTCTTCAATAGAAAAGTTAGGAATGGCAGAAAAATGTACTTAAACATATAGAAATATTCCTAACAGAAATGATGATGAGTATATTAATAATTTCGCTATATTACTTTATCTTTGTATGTTTCTCTTCAAATTATTTCATTACCAGACAAAATAACGATTGAAAAATAGGTGAGCCTACATGCAGTAATTTGTAAGCTTCTTAAGTTAAGGATTAGGTTAGACTCGTGTTAACTATATCATCTTTTCCAAGTAGATAATTCTGTATACCTATAGAAGTCGTTATCAGTTCTTTTAGCATATATACTCTCTATATATTCTAACATCCTATAGAGAAAGAATGAAACTTTTCGATGTAGAACAAATGTAACATTTATTAGTGTACTTCATACTTTTAAAGTGAACTTTACAACTAACGTTTATTTTCTTTTTCAAATTATCTCATTTGCATAGACTTTAATCAAATAATTTTCTCCTTCAATTAGAAAGAAAGGTATCACAAGAGTCAGTTTCTACAGAAATAGTTATAAAAAAAGTTACTAAAGATGGCAAACAAATAACGCGTCATTCAATGAAATTAACGTTTTACTGGGTTTCTTTCTCCTTTTACTAATCACAACAAAGGTCTGATTGTTTACTTATTTACTCTCATGTCCCTCGCCCTCTTTTTCGTCGTGTCGTTAAATTATTTAAGTGTATTTGATTATATCATTTTTTCGTCAGAGATTTTAAAAATTTTAGAAATAATATTTGTTTGTTTAAAGTGATTTTTTGGCAGTTTTTTTGTTTAAAGTGTGGTTATAAATATAATTCTTATGAATTATTACTAAATTTTATCCTACTTTATATAGAATACGGTTATATATATATATATATATATATATATATATATATATTAAAACAACATAAGTTATTCAAATACAAGAATATTTATTAATTGTATTTGTATGACTAGGTACTTGTATATAAATAACATATGTTGTTTTAAATTATTAAATAAGAAAACGTATTTCATATTTATATATATATATATATATATATATATATATATATATATATATATATATATATGTGTGTGTGTGTGTGTGTGTGTGTGTGTGTGTGTGTGTGTGTGTGTGTGTGTGTGTGTGTGTGTGTGTGTGTGTGTGTTTGTGTGTGTGTTGTGTGTAAACTGTAAGAAAAATACCATCTAGGCATTTCTTTTCCTCTTTAACAGCAGCTATAAGCGACTCTTTTCATATAACGCTATAAATTCACCCTATTCTCAGAACTAGGGGTTCATTGCTTTCTTTCATTAGTTATACTGCAATAATTCTAAACTTTTTATACTTCTCATAAAGAACTGTAAACCACTTTTTCATTTCTTTCTATTAGCTCTTATTCTACCGATATATATCTTGTATAAATGTTCAATTTATAATAAAATACGTTTTTATTCATCCGATCAAGTTCGAAGACATTTCTTTATAGAAGATGACAATTGATTTTGATACAGTTTTTTTTCAAATATTTTACTAAACAAATAAATAGAAATTTGAGGGGCTAGATACGATTCTAACTTAGTTCTTCTTGTTCGAAGTCCAGAGTTAGACACTGCGTCAACTGCGCCTAACTTCGAAATATGTGTTTCAAAGAAGGGCATGATTTTTTCTCTTTCCACTATCTGTTTGTCGTTCAAACCTCCTTTTAGATCGTTAAGTAGTTGCCATGGTTACCACACAATATCGCAAATAATGCTCTAGGATTAAAAACGAACTAAAAGAATAAAATAAACAAACTGGACTAACACTATCGGGCATTGCTTCGCTAACGGAGAATGGGAAATGAAAGCAAAAAAAACTACAACACAATGCAAGTGACGAAAAGTAGAAAGCGTATAAATGGTAACAAACAAAAATAATAGTTCAATACCTTACATACTTAGGAAATAGGAAAATTGCATAGAAATTCGTTCTCTAATTTTGCAGTTAATATTGTTATTCTGACATGTATATACATATTTATGTCAATTGTAAAACAAAGAAAAATTAAAATAAAATTTTTCTTTGTTGAATTTTTGAAAACATTATGTAAGGTCTACTTGTTATTATCTAAATATGGAGTAGGTATTTTTCAAGCACGTGAGCATGCACACGTGACGTAATAATTCCTCCTTTATCCCTTACCTTAAAGTACTGTTATTGTCCCTATATTAATCCTACCTACATTTTTAATCCTTTCCTGGCCTTTATAGACATAAGTAATCCTCGTTAATCAGATTCGAACCGTCCGAGAAAGCGACTCTGAAAAGTGAACTTTTATCCAAAACATAGCTTATACGAGCTTCTTATACAAAAACTCAATACGTTTTGGCTTATGTATATGCAGGCTTACTTATTCACTGTATTTATTATTACACAAAATGCATTTTGCGTTCCGCCTCATCCCACTCAGCGAGTGAATCATGATGCTTCGAGTGGTTACATTAAACGCCGCTAGAGTGGGCAAAGATAGGTTATAAGTAGGTGATAACATTGGCAGTGCTTTGATAATGTAATCTGATACATGGCACATGTGATCACTTATTTGTTTACACAAGTGACGGCATCAAGTAAACAGGGCGTATTTATGTTGCAATGTTCCCAATGTAATTGTTACAACATGACTGAGTTATGGGTGTAAATATATGTTTTTAATAAGTTTAACGATTTGTGCATATTTTTAAACCAACTAATTCCTTTACCATATGTTTAACACTTCAAATGCTCTATTGAAAAACGTTTAAGTGTTTAATCATCTATGTGGTAATGGGTGTCAAATTATCTTTAAATGTGAATATTAGGGATATTATTTAATTTATACATATATTTTTTTTATATATTCATATTACACACACACACACACACACGCGCGCGCGCACGAGCGCACGCTCGCGCGCGCGCGCGCACACACACACACACACACACACACACACACACTAACGCACACGCGCGCCTAACACATACTAACACACACACACACACACACACACACACCACCGTTAGCATGTAAATGAAGTATTTTTTTTTATTATTAGGGTTATGGCTGCATAATCTAAACTATCAAAATGGCGTCATAAAAATTAAAGAATGGAAGGACAACATATTTCTGAATCTCCGTTTCTGTAGTTTACTTTTTAGTATATTAAAAAATAATATAATACTCTTTTTTATTGTGGGCATTTATTGTGACTTGCCAAAACTTTATGCTAAAGAAAAATTGTGTTAAAATACAGAGCACGAGTTTTCATACTCCACAAAATGGCGCTACAAAGATTATACTCAAAACAACCGGGCATATTTAGCTTTCGAAACTCTCATTTTCTCTTTTATATGATTCCCAGATTCGGTAATTGTTTTTTTGGTTTTTTTTTTTTTTAAATAAGTGCACAAAATATCCCTTTATTTCCAGCAATAATATCTGGAGTGTCCAGATTGTGATCAGAATATATTTGGAAACAGTTTTAATGGTTGGCTCTTCAATCTGCCTGTAGTGAAAGCCACACTGAAAACATGAAATCTTAGACAAGACAGCAAACGCCTGTTACTGGAGAGAATACTACAGATGGAGGCACTGGGATCACGAAGAATATCGTGCTTTCCCTCGGGTTGTCTCAGCTCCCAACGGTAGAAGTGAATAAGGGGGAAAGTATGATAACATGTAGTTATATCTTGACCCTAGACATCTTGTGTTGGCACAACACTCAAGTCACTTTTTTATAGACAAATGCTGAATAATTTGTATGAAATATAGTCGTAATTCTATTACCCGACAATGTTCTAGAAACAAAGTATGAGTTGAGAGTGACGTCATAAACAATCGGTATTTTCTGTCGTGGCCATTGGTTATAGTGAAACACGTAGACATTTGTACTCGGCGGAACGGCGGAAATCTATTGGTATACAGTACCGGCATAATGTTTCCTTCGTCCTTATACCCAACCAAGTGTAATGTTTAAGGATCCAGAAAATCCTGCCCTAAGTCGTTCCAGTGCTTTCTCGCATTGGACAAGAAAATTTATATTGGGCGATTTATCAGCGTTCCTGTTTATATTGCCTTGGAAAATAAATCCCTCCCTCGCATCTTGCCCGAGATTTATTCTGAGTTTGTGGAACGGAATAAATGTAAATATTTGTTTAGCTCTTGATATAAATTGTTGCCTAATGTAAATGCTTTTGTTTGGTAAGAGAATTTTCTTTGGAGATCTGCTTATCTATCCTCACGCAGTCGTTCCTGACCTCACTTTTAATGCATATATTTGTGTGCATTAGGCTCTTACACTAGCAATATTTTTGGGTGGTAATATATTTTTTTAAATTTTGAATGGATAAACAATAAAGTGTATCATAAGGTGATGAAAAATTACAGTACAAATTTCTCCATATTTAGGTTGATATTTATGCTCTCTTAGTCATGAGAGTTATAAGGGAGGAAATTGTTATTCCTATATCTGCAGCCACAATTAAGGGACAAATATTAGACACACTTAAAGATTTAACAAGCAATATAAACAAAAGATTTTAAAGTCGATTAGATCAACAAAGAAATATTTTATTTTACTCACTTTTTATTAAATAATTATAAATATTATAAATCATTTAAAAGAAACTATGGGTTTAAACAGCTGTTCTACTACATAATATGTAGCATATAATCAGCTGTTTAATAAAATCATATGTTATCACTTACTTCAAGCCAAATTGGACGAAATAACTATAGTGCATACCTTACCATTTTTTCAACGGTTTTTTTCTCTCACATAAAACTAACATTAATTCAATTATTTAAATTAATGAATCATTATTTTAAAATAACTGTAATAACATCAAGTGTATGCACTAAAACTTGAAAAAATGTATATGATCTTGAGCGGATGAATAAAAAGAATTTTTATAACGATTGCAAATTTGAACAATATATTTATACATAGGGAGAGTGGGAAATGATAGGAGAAATTGAAAAACAACTTGAATTCTGAAGCTATTTAACGGTTACTCACCCATAAATGAGATTTAACCAGGTTTGATATTGTTTGGTTTGAATAATGTACGTTTTTGAAGTAGTGCGGTTGAAAATTCGTTTTCAGACTTTAATTAGACTGAAGTCACACTCCCACACAAAACTAAAATAAGTCAGCCTATCCCACGATTGAATAAGTTCACAATGGCGCCAAATGTAAATGCTTTATCTGTCCCAACCACTTTAATGCTCCTACACACTCTAAGTTTTTCTCAAGTAACCCAAACCCCACACCAATTATTTATCAAACCCAACTCCAAGAGCTCAGTTTGTATATTGTTACCCTTATAGATTCCCGAGCGACAGATGGTACAAAATCTTTATAAAACCTTTAATAGATTAGGAAAGAAACACGCTCCATAATAAGCCCACTATATCTCCTGTTGTGTTAGGCTAGGTGAGATAGATGTAATAATACTGCAGCTATTGTCGAATCACATACAATGAAAAATCTAATTGACCAATAAAGATCCCGGAGAGTTGTGTTAGAGGGTAAATGTATGCCCTTATTATCCACGTCCTCTTGTGAGAACACACGCTACAAAACATTAAGGTCTACAAAACACTTAAGTAAAATATGGTGTATATAATATAACTGCTGTCATAGTTGTGTGACAGGTGGTGCAAAACCTTCCTCTCATAAAGCCTTCAATTGATCAGGTTAAATTAGGTTCATATAATAATATCCACTGCCTTTATGCACTAAATGTCCTGTTTTGTTAGGTTTGCACACACACACACACACACACACACACACACATATATATATATATATATATATATATATATATATATATATATAATACCTTTTCTTCTTTAATAATTTAAAACAACATAGGTTATTCAAATACAAGAATATTTATTAATTTATATCCAAAGCTTTTCGTTGGTAAACAGTACCAACATCATCAGGAATGAAAATTACATTGTAGCTTTGGATATAAATTAGTAAATATTCTTGTATTTGAATAACCTATGTTGTTTTAAAATATATATATATATATATATATATATATATATATATATATATATATATATATATATATAAATATATATATATATATATATATATATAGTATATAATATATAGTATATAATATTATATATATATAAATATTATAAATAAATAAATAAATAAATATATATATATATATATATATATATATATATATATATATATAATTAGTATTAATACCGCAGCCATGAGAAACAATGTAAAAGATAAATAATTGGACGCTAAAGCTCCATGAGTGTTTGGTTAGACTAGATGAGGTTGGGTTAGGTTTTTTATATTACTACCACAAACTTTTCGTGAGGTCATACACTGCAAAACAACATAAGAGTCTACCAAAGCCTCAGGTTTGGTTAGTTTCATATAGTAATACCTGCAACCCCTATTAAGTGACAGATACTCTACTGCAAAACACGAAAGTTCTATGGGCCACCAACCCTCCCGAGAGATAGGTTCTCCCTTTTCTCAATAAATACTCTCATCCGTTGTGGAGGACATCCGCTGCAGACCTTCCGTAGCCTTGGTTAGGTTTTTTTGTGTGAAATTGTTGACATTACCGTCAGATTTTTTTAAGGAATGTCATCTCACTCTACTGACTCACTCCTAAGGGAAACTGACCCTAGGATGCTAATATGGCATAAGAAGCTTTACTTTTATACATTTGAATTTTTTACATTGCAAGTAGAAGAAAATTAAGTAGTTGCAACAACCTACTTTACATAATAACGATACAGTCAATAAATAATTTTTTGGGAAGATGTCAATAGCCTAACATATGGTACATCTGTAACACAGCCTACAGCACTGTCGAGAAATACAATCTTTATTACAAAGATTAAAATACAGTAGAAATCTGATGGTATTTTAAAATGGTGTTAAATATAAAATGTTTCATGGAACATTGAATTCTGCAATGGCATTCAAATCATTTATTTGTCTATGAATAAATTCCATATCCATATAAAATAGAATAATATTATTGCCTAAACCTTTCACTAACTGAATAATTATGCAAAATAAAGTGTATAGATGGTATAATCGTTCGTCGGTTATTAACCAAAGGTACTCAGTCAATGCTCACTGCCTTACCTCTCCAATCAATTCCAGTGCCAATAGTTTATTTCGCTTCCTTTGAGTACTTTGTGCTTGTTTTGGTTCTTTCCTTCCCCCAAAGTGTTTCCAATGTTTTTAATGAGTCACCTTATAGAATTCCTTTATTAATGGTTTTCTTTGTTTTTACAGATTCTTCTGCATCTTAATGAGTTTGAGAGAAGCAACAATGGGGGTGAAAAATTGCCAAATTCTTCACTATTACCTGCAGTTGTGAAATGTAAGTAATACGAATTTTTTAAAATTTGACATTTGTTCTGCAAATAATGTATAAATTAAATAAATCAAATGTTTGCGTTAACCTTTCGCTATAATTGGGTAGGAAATCGTCTTATAAAGTCTTTTAGGCTGCAAACATACAGAAGGCAACTGGTGAAGGCAACGCAACGCAAACTTGAGTTGCTTTTTCACAGCATACAGAGTCGCATGCACATATTTATAGGCACGTGATAGCAACAAGACTAGCGAGTGACACAGAAACTAGAGTTGCTCCGGTCACGACATGCTGTAAACTCGTTGCTCAGTTTCCCAGTTGCCAGCAGTATTTGCTGTGTTGTGTACGCGTTTCTCAAGAGTCTTCAAGAGTGATACCGTATTTAAATAATAACTTCTATTTGTGTTTCTGTTTCTTTGAATAGTGTTTTATTACACTGTTATAGTGTATCCGAGAAAACAAAATATTGCTGGTTCTGGCCATGATTTGTGCACTCAGCAACTTCAAGACGATACGAATGATTACCAACATTTTTTTTCAAAATATATAAAATCGGAGTAAAAATATAGTCTTAATGACGTTGCTTTAAAAATTGTTTATTTTTTTAATTATTCCTAATTATGTGTAGAACACGAATATCAACTTTTTTCCGTAGAAAATACTGAAAATTACTTTTTATCACAATATAAATGTTAGTCTGTAATGGCATATAGGCCTATAGCGTGACCGGGCTTGCAGTAGATACAGCGCACTATACTGAGACTAGATTTGGTTGTAATTTCATATAACATTATTATATAACTATATTAAAATATACCTACGAAATATCCCGTCAGGATAGATTTGGTTATAATTTTATTCAACATTATACACTGAATTTTTTTTTTGTAAAATTTTTGTTGTTTGTTTCTTTAAATATAAACTAGAACGGCATCCTCATCTGACAACGATATAACTGACAACTAAACTAGCAACTTCGTATGAACAATCGTGTAAACCGACTAGCAACTTTTCTATTAGCAACTCAAGTTTACGGTGCGTTGCGGTCACCAGTTGCCTTCTGTATGTCCGCTAACTTAGGGGTTCTTTGAGAAACATTTGTACCTAATATTAGCTCAAGCATTAAAATCCCTTTTACCATAATTTTCCCCTCAACTGTGTTAGAAGATAACGCCGCTATTAGAGTAACCTAACAAACCCCTCCCTTGTATGACTTCACTTACGATAAAGGATACTGAACCGAACTGATAATGGAGGCTCCGTAGCACCGATTACTGTTGTAGAAGTGGAAGAAAAACAAAAAGCAATATTGTAGAATAATTCCAAAATGGTTTTAAACGATAGTTTTGATGCTCGACGCAAACTAGAGAAGAAGAACTGAGCTAAACATATGGAAACACGACACAACTGATACAGTTTCCAACGAGTATAGAAAACGTTATTAGATATTATACACGGTGTTTTATGTTTTACACAGTTTATGGCAATACGTGAATTTTTGACACTGTATTCACTTAATGAAAGATTGTAAGCATTTTTTAAAGGGTTTGCTTAATTTTTACGACGTTCTAAACCTAGCCCAGACTTACGTTAAGTTTGGTCGGCTACGTTCCTGACTAATTAGGCTTATCGTTTATTAGCTTGAGTTTTACAGTACGATTAACTGCTGGGCAATACATATCTAGTTATTATTTCATATTTGTTTTAATTTATTACGTCATAACGATATTTACCGTATGCGCCAAAATAAGCAGTACTAAAACTGAATCAGCTGTAGTTTCAATAATGCGAAACCTTCAAGAACGGCACGAGTGCAGCCTCAAATTGAAAGAAGGCCATATAGAACTTGTTTATACCCTGGTCTTCCTATCTTCCTTTTACTTGTATGAATTTATAAAACTATGTATATAAAATATAATCTTACAACTGTTTCAGTACTGTTTATTTTAGCGCACACGGTATAAATAAGATTGGGTTAGGTTAGTTGGTTCAGGATACGTAACAAATACGCGAATCAAATTGTTACAATCACTTGAAGTTTATGTAATTTAAAACAATAATACTACTTTCAACATTATTTGAAGATAAATTTTACGAATGAAACAGGCGTCACTATTTGTAGTCTATAAAGGACCAAAATCAGACCAAAATTGTGCCTGGAATTATGTTAACAATTTTGAAATTGAACAAAATTCTTGTAATTTTTTGGGACTGCTTGGCTTGCATCTTGAACTAATCGTATCCGAGTTAAACGTTGATTACAACGCAAGCGATGGTTCTGTAATTGATGTACAATGTCGAGACGGTCTTCTTTAACAATATACCACTAAATCCTCTTAAATTTGCATTTAAATTGAAAGGTAATTCTGTTGCTTGGCGTCGTGTTTACACGATTAAGGGCAGATTGTAGGATTCCCCGGGGATTTAAACAAAGGTCATGCTTTGCTATTTTATTTGAGGATTAGGATGGGATTTTTGCTTTATCGGTGACCTTGGGATACTGTTTAGTTTAGATTTCCTTTACATAGAGGAAATAAACTATGATGATTATTAGAAAGAATCCAATCAAACTGCTGACAATAAAAACTTGAACTATCTGTCGTATAGTTTTTTTTAAATTTAAATAAATAAACTTTCCGAACATCAAAAACTTTTTTTCAATTCCTTATAAACATATCGATTTCTAACCAATCATTGTTTTTCAAAAAAAAAAACAAAATTGTGATAATTTCCTCTGAAGGTAATTGTTTTGGAATCGAAATGTACATGAGGGTTTAATTAAAAGGCATTTGCTATTAGGAGCTATTTTGTATTTTAGTTTAAAACGACTAATTTAATATTTAAAAAAATCCTCATAATTTCGACATCAATAAAATATCCGTTTGAGAAGGATTTATTTAAAAAAAAACAAAATAATAATATTTATAAAATAGCTACTATAACAATATACTTGAAAATTCACAATATTAAAAAGAGATTTAAATTACAGGTAATTCTACAAACATTACTTTTAACATTATTTTGAATATATTTATTTTATTGTAATTTTTTAATTATTTCAATTTTATTCTATAAACAAAATCTCTCTGTAGAAAGTATTATCTAGATTTCTAAAAGGTGGACAACTAATTGTCATTTAAAATTTTCCATGATTTGATTGAAGCATTTCTTATAATCATTAAGTATAACAGACTTTAAAATATTTTACAAATTAAAATAAAACTATTCGTGTGCTCACGAGTTTCGAATTAGTTACTATTCCATTTTTTCTAACATAAATATATCTAATTTTACATGTTTAACTTGTATATTTAGTTTAGAGAGTTATATGTTTGTCCTTTTTGAAAATAAGTTTCGTTTTGATTCTATAGTTTAAATTCTTACAGGAAATTCCGGAAGAAGGAAACGTTTTAATCACTATATGTTTCGAAAATTATAGTTGTAAATTCCAAGTTATAAATATAGATTGTATATTTTCCAGGATTTCTGTCATTACTTCAATGTTTTCTTGGCCACACTTACATTGCACATTGTGTTATTGATTGTAGTTATTTTTCATATTTAGGGGCTACGTAAATTGTATCGTCTTGGGCAACAAAATATACAGATTTTTGAAAAAAAACTTCAGTCTAGGTATATAAAATAATAAAGCTGACTCGACATGTATATATGAATTGTACCATCATCAGACTGTTTCCAAAACTTAAATTATACAAATGACAGGTTTGTATCGAGTATTGCACAATAATTGCACATTACAGATGATCGGGTGTTACGTCTGCCCAAACACATCAGGCAACTAAAAACTCATTTTATATTCAAAACCACATAAATTTTATATTGATAGACAATGTACCAAACGTATGGCTTAACAAACTACTAAAAATAATTTAAACCTTTTTGAATGAATTAATTCTAAATACAAATTATATCCATATAGGATTAAATAGTACATCTAAATAAAAATGTTTAAAATTTGAACTTTTTAAAACGAAAACGTTTTTTGTAGGCCTACCGTCGCCTACAAAAACATATTGGGTGGACATAAACATACTATTTCGCGTCAGTATAATATCCGTCAGGTTACGTTAAAAGTCGCCTAAAAATGATTTAAATTGTAACATATGATTGTATGCATCAGTTGATTTTATGTTATGTTCTAAATCATATGTTACCAATGAAAACGGTAACTAAGAAATAGTTTTAGTCAGTGGCTGAATTAAATTAAATTTTGATAAATTTCAGTTAAAATAATTAAATACATCGATAGTAATAACTCATGTATTTATAATTACATTTTAAATGAATTTTTAGGTGCGTCTAATAACAAATGTTTAGGTAGATTCTCACTACGCAAAACTAAATGTTTTTCTAAATTCAAAATTTCAGTAGACGTGACTATAAAAGCTTTCATTTCTGTCGGCTCCTCCGGGTGCCACATCCTAATTTCTCCATGCACTGGGTATATACATTTTGTGCATTCTGTTTCAAAAATATTTCTTGAAATTTTAGTATCACATTATGTTTAATTGAATATATGCAGTTTGTGTCTAATGTTTGGACGTATCTTGTTTATGTTAAAATTCTATAACACATAGACTACTGACGTATTGTATATATATATATATATATATATATATATATATATATATATATATATATATAATAATTTATTAAATACGGTGATATGTTTTCTTGTAATATAGTTAATAAATTGAAAATATTTCAAAAACAAGAATACTTTTATTGCATATATTATTCAAAGTTTTCGCCGATAAAACAGTACCAGCATCTTCAGAAAAAAAATTATTAGGGTGGCCGAAAAACAAAAATTATTCATTTTAAGTCGTAATACCGCGGAAACGTTGCGAATGTATGAGACTAAAAAAGGGTAAAAATTAAAAAAAATATCGGTTTATATCTTCCGTTTGCGAATAAGCCATAAAGTTGTTTTCATACACGTTTAATTTTTCGTAATTAGAGTTTAGTTGAATGATAATAACACTCACATATACATTTTGTTGAACTTGTATTGAGAACACTTAAACACACTTTAAACACATCATTTTCAGAACTTTAGAAGGCTATTATTAAAAAAATACTCTTTGTGAATATAGAAAAAACCAATTTTTTTACGAGATGCAAGTTTTCAATTCGACAAAATGTCATGTCCATCTTGTATTATTTTAACAACTTTTTGCTATTACATAGTAGAAGGCACTTTGAACTGTGATTTCTGTGTATAGTCCGGCATTGCAGACCTTGATAGCAATGTTGCGATTCTTCCAGCGGCTTCTGTTACGAGTTTTACACATCGTTCTACTGCCTGTGTATGAACAGGAAATGACTTTAATGCTACATCCCAGTTAGGGGCTGAATCACTCTGCATAATTGATGTTATTTCATCATCATTTATATCTTTTAATAATAGAGGAGAAGATAAGTCACAGTCTTGAATGATGTCACACCAATGAATTATTTTTGAATAGTCTCGAGATTCAAAATTTAGTTTTGGCGGTTTGAATATTCTAATGTTAGATCTAGTTATATCCAGCTGTCTAGCTTTCAAGATTCTGCGAAGTTCAAGCTCTCTTATATGTTTTCTGTTATCTTGTGTCATAGCCAACATCAAATGTTCTGGCGTTACGCTCAATAACAGGGCCAACAACATTACGCAATTCTTCAGGCAGGTACCTTGTAGTTGGTATTGATTGGTGTACAAGTTTTGGTCCATCTGTAAAGCTGTTACTATTTTTTATACTGAACTACATGGGCATGTATGATTTCAATATAAATTAAACGATTTCATTGAGCTCAGAAGTTGGATTCTCTTCACTTAAGTATAACCTGAGGGTTCGGTTTGCTGTTGTCAACCACCTAGAATGCGACAAGGGGCCAGGATCTTGTACGGACAAGTCTTCTTTACAGATCCCTGAATGTACTGCAATTGAAATATCAAGCAGATATTGCTGATCCTTGCTTAGTTGACTTCTGTCAATTGTAGGTATCTGGCACTCAGTACTATTGAATGCAACTACTGGAGGTTTTTCACAGTCAATAAGCTTTTCTCCATTCGGTCCTTTAAAAGATTTTGGTCCCGTTGATTTACCATCTAGGTGCTGGAACAAATCCATAAATGGGAGCTCATTGAAATGAAGGAGGCAAATTACCCGTTGTAACGGCTTCCCTAAATGTACTTCGATACGACTGAAACACAACGGGGAAGCTACTTTAAGGCTAACATTCTGTTTGCAAACAATTAAACTAGTATTTCGCATACAACCAAACCCACATCTGTTAGTTTGTTGTTATTTTTTCATGATCTGAAACTTAAGTTTATTTTCAAAATAAATAAAAACATATTAACCTTTGTTAAGGAGTGCGCGACCGGAAGATGGTAACGGATTACAGTAATATTGGAAATACGTTATCAGTGATTCTAATACGGCACGATTTGAACTATTACGTTCAGAAAAACATTTAATACGAAAAATTTAACGTGTATGAAATATGCAATTTTGACACATTTTGGCTAATTTTATGCCTTATGCGCGAACGGAAAATGTTAAGAGATTTCAATAACATGGTTAAATTTAGTTAGTATGGTTATTAGGAATTAGAAATTGAGCAATTACAAACGTATTCACGCTAAATTTAAACTATCAAAAATTATCGCAAAAAATATGATTTTTACAAATTTCGGCAAAATTTATGGCTCATGCACGAACGGAAGATATAAACCGATATTTTTTTAAATTTTTGCCCCTTTTTAGTCTCATACATTCACAACTTTTCCGCGGTATTACGACTTGAAAAAAATAATTTTTGTTTTTTCGGCCCACCCTTATAATTATCTAACAAATCTTGTTAGATATTATCTCTAGATATTTTGTTAGATAATTATTTTCCCCTGAAAATGCTGTTACTGAATTATATATGCATTAAAAGTATTCTTGTTTTTGAAATATTTTTTAAAATTTATTAATTATATATATATATATATATATATATATATATATATATATATATACATATATATATATATATATATATATATATATATATTTATATCCTAATAGTTTTAAAATGTGCACAATTGTAAAGTTTGATTTTTATAATATATAAATGTAATACATAAATTTGTCTTGACTTCGGTAATATATGAGTTTTATATATTTTCTACAGGCCATTAGAATTTGAAATAAATATTTTCAAGAAGTCGAATTTATAGAGACTTAAAAGGTTAGGTCATTATCAACTGACCGTTTTACATGATATCAATCTCAATTCGTAACTTAAGGGTATTACGCCCTTCAAATGCTAAGTTCCAGTTTTTGTTGTTAAAAATGTATTCGAAACTTTTTTGTTTTTAAGGAGAAATTGTCTTTTTTTAGAAAAACTAAGTGAGTATTATAATGATAATATTTAAAGTATGTTAAACAGTTATTGCTAAGTGTTTTGTAGTTACAATTAATAATACCTTTTGTGTGTTATATAACAGGTCACTATTTCAAATTGATATATTTCATTTTAAATTCATTAGTCCTACTTTGTTTATAAGCAAGGTTAGGGTATGTAAAAAAAACAACACCAAATGGTTTTAAGAGAACGTGTGTCACTATTTGTATAAAATACATTGATAAAAAACTTGCTTCAAATTTTTATCAATTTCCCTCATGGACAATACATTTTAGCGGGAAACATTTCACATTAAATTATTCCTTTTAACCAATTACTGGTGAAGCAATAGTTTGCAGTTGTACACGTCACACGGCAGTCCCTAAAAGCATTGTTACGATGCATGTACAGTACATACATGGTATTAATTGCTGATTGGTCTGATGTTAAATTCTGATATCGTAGGACAAACGTGTGTAGCATGGATCTGACATTTTCTCTCGTGTTATTGACCCGGGGAAACAAAGGAAGGACTTAATATGTCTCGGAAGTCAATAATTGACAGTTCTTTGAGAGCGTTATATTGTTCTTGCTTTTAATGGATCAAAAATTTTGGATTTTATTAAAATCTGTGCCGATTAACGTTTTCTATTAATAATTACACGAGTATACACTGAATTGAAACACTATGAAGAAAAGAAAGAGTTGTATGTATGAATATATAGTATTATTAAAAATATTAGGTTATGCATTTGACAATGTTATAAAAGGTACAAGACAAGCGATTTAGTACTTCAATAGTTCATTACAATATTAATGTGGTATTATTGTTGAATTAATATTGTATAGTGATAAAATAAATTGGACTTTTCAACTAAAATTAATTCTTTGAAAATAATAATAAAAGTGCATAACTTACTAACTTCACATAACGCACGAGTTGTGCATTTGCCCCGCCTACTACCAGGGGTTTCATCTTTGCCCCGCCTACTTCCCTCACATATGGTAGGAGTTTCACATGTCTGGCGGTAGATGACACCACCAACGACATAGAATGTTCGTATTTATTTCAGTATGAATGGAAACCTTTGACTGACTGGACTGACGATTGCACTTGACTACTAACTTACAGTTTCTGGGTTCAATGTGGCACGGTGCCAAACAAATCTAAATTGATTGTCAGTCCGCATGTAAAGTAAGCCTGTGGAAATGAGTAAGGCGTGTAATAGGTGGTCGAAGCCATGTGTTTGAGTCACATTACCTCCTTTAAGTTCCGTATGTGTCAAGAAAGGCAACAACTCCACTTATCCATCTCATAAAACATTCTAATGTTATAAAAAAATATTATTTTTCTTATTATTATTACTTTATTATTTCCACTTTATATATCAGGCAAGCACAAAAAGCTCAAGATTTTTATCTCCTATTTTAGTCAAAACAAAGGCCTAAGTGTAGTTAAGGCTTACAGTTGCAATATTCTTGTTCTTCTCAATTTGACACAGAAGTCCCTGCAGTAAATATTTGCTTACTCAAAGCTTTTGTAAATCTGTCCCTAGAGGGCTGGACGGGTTCGAGTAGTCACCTCCCAACGGTCGAGTTGAAGGTTAGTCTTGTCTCAGGTTTTTCTGTATCTCCCAAACCGGGTTAGTTTTTTTTTTATTACCGTCTAAAGATCACCATCTTGACGACGTTCATTACATGATGTTTAAACAACAAACGTGAGGTTAATATTGCCCTAAGACACCCTCAACTCAAAATAGTTTGTTTACTTAGGCTCATTTATATATTTACCTCATATAAGCAAGAGAGCTATGGTATATCCACAAAAACCTTTCACTCCTGCCCCGTAATTTTATCCTAAATCTATTTACTATTATTGAGAGTTACAACATTTAATTCGAAAAACGCACAATAAAACAATTTAGTAGAAATGAGGAATTGTTTTTAAAAAAATGTGGAGTAATACTCAAAGTAATATCTGTGCAAAAGAACGAAAAATAAATTAAAAACAAAATTAACAGTGAGAGATAATTTTGGGTTAGAAGTTAAAATCGTAAAAATTTTAATCATAGGTGGGCTTAAATAACTTTATCGAAATTAACATGAAAAAGTGGAGACTTCCGTTGTCTTATTGGACTAAAATGTTAGAAATAACTACTATCATAACTTTATCAACAGGTGGCTCTAAATCAGGGGTGACCAACTAGCGGTCCGTGACCTGGTTATATGCGGTCCTAGACGAATTTTAAATACATTAGATTATTAACTTATGAACAAATGTAAAACATAAATATATAGGCTGGTATTGGTTACATGATATACGTTTAATTCGGCACTTAGCCCCAGTAAGAAGTCTGACTTGCAAAGTGACCCATTTTTTCATACAATGTCAGAAACTTTTACTGCTTTTCGGAATCAAGTACCTGAGGAGAAATATCTCAAACTACGTGTCTTTGGTAGGAAAATAATTTCAATGTTCGGAAGCACATACCTTTGTAAGAACACCTTTTCAACAATGAAATTTATAAAATCAATTCATCGCAACAGACTCACAGACAACCTCGACATCTACTAAAGGTTGTAACTACTTCCATTGAGATTGATTTTGATGAACTGTTGGACGATTGTGCCTGTCCACAGTGTTCTCATTAAGTGAAGTAAGTAGGACGACATAGTTATGGATGATTTTATATTTAAACAAACTATAGAGTTTTTCCAAATCTGTGTTCTGATAAGCGTAAACTACATAATTAAATATTAAAACTATTTTGATTCTCTGTACATTGGTATTAAATGTATATGACATTTTTGTACAACGATTATTGATTCATATTATTTAATATACGACGCATACTATACGGTATGAGTATTGCCTACATTTAGCTTCGTAACGTATGTTTGGAATTAGTTGTCCGGCCCTCAACTTCACTGAATATAATATAACCCTTTAGGGTTAAGAAGTTGTTCATCCCCGCTCTAAATAATTGTATTGATAAACATTTACCCAGTTTCGTAAGCTGTTTAACCACGTAGTACTCGTTTGCATAAAGAACATTTACCATAACATTTTCGAAATCTTGTTGCTGTTCATGACGCGCTAGCTGTTAATCACTTATTACACTTTTGCTATTACTTGCGACCTTGTTAACTAAAGGTTGTTAAATCGTTAACTTACACTTGGAGGAAACGTTTTCGTCTTATAACCTAAACGTAAGAGGTAAACGTTTCCTTCAAGTTTAAGCTACCAATTAAACAACCTTTAGTTAACAAAATGTCTGGTCGCAAGTAATAGCAAACGTGTAATACTATTTTCCTTTTGAGGGTTGAAGCCATCTGTACTATTGTCTCTTTCACATTATGTCCAGAACATCCCCGTATCCGTGTTTCTACAGTGACCATTATTTCATTATTGCTTTACAATTGTATGAACGATATTTTGATTGCACGAAATCTGTATGACACGTTCTACCGAGCTTTCATATTCCCACGCCCTGTATCATTGCTCCACAGAATGTACATATGGTGTTGCATAGCATATAGGAACAAGGAGAGGGTAAACAAGTTGTCAAGGCATTGCCATACGACGCCTATTACGTTTTCACAAAAAAAGCCGCTGACGCTTGGTCATAGTAATATTTGATTTCCCGAGAGTAAACCAAGTCCATCGTTCAAGATATTTTAACTTCTCTAACTTGAAACCTTGGAAATAAGAAACATAAAAGAGTAAAATGTGCAACAAGGAATAAATTGACGGGAAGAGATTGAAATTTTAAAAACGAATAAATTGAGCAATTTCTTTTATCGGTTGTAAGATCTAAGCATACACGCCAACACTGATAAACTTGTTGAAAACATATTTGTAGATTTTTGTCGTTTGTAAAATATAACTGTTGTTTACAGAGTCAATAATTATTAACTTTTTATTATAAACAATAATTGATTTTATTGAAAAGCAAGACACTGATAAACAAAATTAATGTTTGAATTTTTACAAGACATCAGTATCAAACAATCTCTAGAAAACCGGGTAAATAGTGTATATATATATATATATATATATATATATATATATATATATATATATATATATATATGTATATACTCTCAGTTGATATTTACCTTGTTATATAATTTTTATCAGTACAAGGTTACAAAATATTCATAAACAAGTACTATATAGTGGCTTTCTGTGCACTTCAAGCTTTTTACAACTAGGCTCGATGGAGTTATATAAATCTGTTATCTGACCTATCAAAATATTACGATAATAAACTTGAACTCAATGTTAATTAAAATTATTTCATAAATATAAATTTTAGTTCGCAATAGCAAATTTCCGAAGCTTTTCGCCGATTTTATAAAGTTAGGAACTTCAAGATACATAATACATCAGCGTGCTATTAGTAATATTAGTTAATAGTGGCTATAGCTCATAAAATTGCGTGTAACTAGAATATGTTAACACTCAATAGTTCAGTAAATTTTGTTGCCGTATCAACTTTGATGTTTATTTAAGAAATTATATTTATTAAAAGAATACAAGACAACCATAACTTATATATATATATATATATATATATATATTGTGTATTATATATGGAGTTTTGTAATATATGTGTTTTGTAATATAATATTCCAAGAAATATTTATATATACATTTCAAAGATTTTCGCCAATATTAGCATCTTTTGGAAAATAATATAACACAATCGATAATTTTATAATTTTTGTTTTTTCATTGTATTTCCTGAAGATGCTAATATATTTTATTGGGAAAAATTTAGAAAAAATAATTAAAAGAATTATTTTATTTGAAATATTGTACTCATTATAAATAAATATATATTTATTTATTTATTTATATAGTGTGTCAGAATGAGAGAGAGAGAGAGATGGATATGTAAACAATTGCAGCTTTAAACATGAATGTAAATTCAGTCCAACATACAACTTAAACTCTTGTTGAATTTTCACCCTACGGTATTTATTATATTAGTGATACATAGAGAATAATTAAAATTTATTCTAATATTAAAAGTGAAATGTTGTCAGTGTTATAGCTTTATGTAAATATATCTATTAACAAAATAATTTGTAAATGTTATAAATGACAAACCCGGTTGTGCCACTGGCGTTAAAATCACTGCAACGTACCTGAAACCAAAGCAACGCGTTAGTTACAATAAAAGTATCACGTGACGGCAATCAATAATAATTACTGGAGGTTAATTTGTGCATTGTGAAATGTGTCAACTACAAAAAGCTTCTCCTCTTGACGCAGGTGGTTGATTTGTTTAACTGTACAATTAAATGTATTTATTTTCCTATGTGTGAATGACAGGGGTATTTTTTTTTAAGTTAATACATTTGTTTATAGGCCAGTCGCGAGGGTGGAGTAGGGTTGAGGTTATGGGCTATTACTAATGGAGTCAATAGTACTTGATTATGAGTGCACAGCCCTTTGCTAACGTTAATAAAATATACTGAAACTGAATATATCACCATAGTAATACCTGTAAATTAGGCCTTTACAGTTCGTGTAAAGGTGTACGTTCTAGTAGACATTTTTACTAACAACCCCTTTTGTTAGATACTTGCTAAATTATATTTTGTCAGATATTTGTCAATATTATATTTGGTCAGATATTTGTCGACAGTATATTTTGTTAGATATTTGTCAATATTATATTTGCTCAAATATTTGTCAACAGTATATTTTGTTAGATATATGTCAATATTATATTTTGTTAGATATTTGTCAATATTATATTTGGTCAGATATTTGTCGACAGTATATTTTGTTAGATATTTGTCAATATTATATTTGCTCAAATATTTGTCAACAGTATATTTTGTTAGATATTTGTCAATATTATATTTTGTCAGATATTTGTCGACAGTATATTTTGTTAGATATATGTCAATATTATATTTGGTCAAATATTTGCTAACAGTATAATTTGTTAGATATTTGTCAATATTATATTTGGTCAGATATTTGTCAACAGTATATTTTGTTAGATATTTGTCAATATTATATTTGGTCAGATATTTGCCAACATTATATATTGTTAGATATTTTTCAATATTATATTTTGTCATATATTTGTCATCATATTTTGTCAGATATTTGTCAACATTATATTTTGTCAGATATTTGTCAACATTATATTGTGTTAGGTATTTGAAAACATTAAAATTTGGCAGATATTTCTCAATATTTTTATTTGTCAGATATTTTTTAACATTAGATTTGGTCAAACATATGCCAATATTACATTTTGTCAGACATTTTCGAAAATAATCTTTCGTCAGGCATTTGCAAAATGACGTTTTGTCAGACATTAGCCAGTTCTACATTTTCTGGTCAGACGTTTGCATACAAACAAATATTACCCTTTCCTTAGACATCACTCAATAAATAAATTCTGTTTTTGTAGACTAAACCTATATTTACCTACGTATGCTCTTATAGTTACTTATGTCTTTGATTGTGCTTATGTCGTGACCTTATGCCTAGGGCTTCCTATAGTATACAAAATGTTATACAAAAAAATATATATGGAATAAAAAACTATTGCAATTTTACTAGCCACAAAACACGCCCTAACAAATTCAATGTTTACTTGAAGACACGCAGGTATAAGAGACTGTAAAGGTGGAATTAATGAGCGCCCAGTCCCAAAACCTTCTACAAACTGTCTTATAACCACGCCCTGCGATAAATTGGCAGCTAAAGACACATCGTACATTGGCTTATTTATTTTATTGCCTCACATCTAATTACGTGAAGTCAGAACGACCTTGTGTTAATATCGATTTGTCTAACATTATGCCTTATTTTAATATAGAACACTTTCACTGTCCATTCATAAACATTTCCTTCGGTTCATTATTGATGCCTTTGTCTACTTAATAAAAAAAAAATATAAATTTCACATCTTCAAATCGCGAATCAAATATAGTTGAGAATAGTTTTGTTTAAAATTATAATGATATAGAAATAATGAAATAAATAACAATGATAGTCTATGATCCAAGAATAAAAAAGCAAAATAAATCAGAAACGAAACAACAAATATATAACAATATAATAAATACTAAAATAATAATAAATAACTACATACCATTAAATAACATTATGAAAATGAAATACATAAATAAATAACAAAATACCAATAAAAAGGTATCGGTAATTAACAACACATAAATAATAAGTAAATAATAATTATTCTATAATAAAATTAAACAGAAATAAAAGACAGGGAATAACTCGAACATGAAAAGGTAATAAAAATCAATATAACATTCCAAAATTTCGTTCCGACTTTTATATACTGCCGAAGGAAGTTCAAGGGGTCTGTAGAGTAATATATATATATATATATATATATATATATATATATATATATATATATATATATATATATATATATATATATATATAGAGAGAGAGAGAGAGAGAGAGAGAGAGAGAGAGGGAGAGAGAGAGAGAGAGAGAGAGAGAGACAGACAGACAGACAGACAGACAGACAGATAGACACACTGACAGATAGATATATATTTGTTGTGTAGGAAATGATATCTACAATGTCCAACTAATATTTCTTAAGTATATCAGTGATGTACAGTTGTTAGAAATGTGCTATCCTCCACAATATGAGGATATATGAGCACCACTTAGCTACATTGGGACAATAACGTTAAATATTGTCTTTCTTAATTTTATTGAGTGGAAAAAACACAGACTACCGCACATAACAGTCCATTAATCCCTTTTACCTCTTAGACACTCAATGTTGCAAAACATTTCTTACCCAAGGACAACTTTTGTCGAACATAATAGCCGTGACATTACGATGACGTGACATGTAAACGGTTATAGGGCGTTTAGCTTCTATATATTGCCCATACTTGGCCAATGGCGTTTCATGTTTCCACACAATAAAGGTGTTTACTGGGGGATGGGGGTTGTCTCCAAGTTACAAATCGCCCTCCTCCTTTCTGACAGGAGCAATTTTTCATCTGCTGCGTTGAAAAAGATATAGATACTGTTGCCACAATATCTCGTCTTGTCCGTCAGATAATTTCGTGTTTTCTCAACAATCTTTCACATTTCACCGAAATGTCTCTCTGAGAATAAAGCCCAAGAGGGATAAAATAGTTTTTACTACATTTTACGTGAAAATTAAAAAACTGTATTATATGAGATTTAATTTTTACTTATTATTTCAATTTTATAAATATACACGCTTTCATTAGGTGTTTTTAAAATAACGTTTTCATTTTAAATTTTTTAAACGTATTTTAATAATATTTTTCTATACCAGAAAATATTTGTATATTTTTGTAACTAAATTAGTAAAATGTTAATAAAGAAATGTAAAAATGATTACAAGAGGTGAATGAAGGTTCTATTTATTGAAAATATGTTTTCTTGAACATTAATATGTTTTCTTGAACATTAATATGTTTTCTTGAACATTAATATGTTTTCAGTTTTCATCAACGTATTAGTTGTTCAGTTAAGGCCGACGAACTAGTAAAAAGGAGAGCAGAAGCCGAAAAACCTAAAGTCCATTGCTCTCTAATTTTACCTATAAACATCATTGACAGTCCAACTGAAGAGACATATCGGAACTGGCCCAAAATAAAAAAAAATGGGAGCTCTTAGTTACCAATGGTAGGATTTCGAGATTTTTACACTGGATGGAGGCGGATCCCCAGATTCCCCATAGCAACCGGGCACGACTATCTGTAGGGCCATCTGCAGCGGATCGCTATTGTTGATGATCCGACTTACCCCCTCAGCGAAACAGGCCTAATAGACGGCGACCACCTGCTCTCTTTCCCAGATCTCTCCAGCACTCCTGAAAACCCCGCTAGACGCTACTGGGAGGTGCGCCGTCGAATGGATGAAATGCCAAGAACTGGCGTTGGCCAAATAAATAAATAAGTTTTCATAGATCACGTTCCTTAGAGTTGCTTATGTGGTATAGAAAACTATGAGTAAAAATTTATTGTGAAGATTGGCGTAGTTTCAGACGTGCCGGACATCCGTATTCCTTAATACCGGGGACTCGCCTGTCATACAGCGTTCCGATCGGACTCCGATCCGATGTTGCTCTAAAAGTCTGATCGGCGTGCAGTGTGGGATCGGAAAGGAATTAGCACACTGTTTCTGCTGCATTCCGATTCTACCATCTCCCCATCGCCAGTCTCGATCGCAGCGGTACAATAAAGTGCGCTAATGTCGAAACATTTTAGCTACCGTGATTTAGCTATTAAGGCTATCTGTTTGGAGGAGGAAGATCGAAGTTTTCAGACATTGTTGATATAGAGCAATGGAGTACAGAGAAGTTTGAGTAAAGATGCTTGGAAAACAAAACACGAAGAAGAAGAGTTTGCTATACATTTACCTCATCTGTTGGACGACGTGACAAAATACCTTCGACAGTCACTTCCTTAGCAACGTTTCTCCAGACATTGTCTTTGCAATCCGCGTTCCTATACTGCTCTAGCGTCTAGCCATATAGCGCTGGAAACTTTCTAACACTTTCATTCAGCTCCTCCGGTTCTATAGACGCCTTTATTCCAGTTACTTGCTGTAATATAGTAATGTTCCAAGCTTACTAAAGGAAAACTTGAGCATCAAGCGACAAGCGCCCGCAGCTAGTCTGCACTGTCGTACCATGATCTGACAGCGACAAAAGAGGCGGAAGTGAGTAAAGACTGCTCACGTGACGGAAAGTAGTGACCTGTGGGATTGACAAGTAACTGTTAACTCATCTTTCATACAGACGTCCGGGTGGATGATCGTTGTACAGACAGTACACTGGGTGTATCGCCGGCTTTAAACAATCTATTGTATACAGAAATTGCAATTTAAAAAAACTGAAATGTAGCCTCCAAACAACGTCTAATTAAAAAAAGGAAGTAAGTGATGTCAATTTAGCAATATACGTTTTATTGATACCAATTTATAACTTGTTAAATATAAGTCGCATACAGTATAAAGAATCCTTATGATCAGTATGAGTTCCGTGTTATCTTTGAATTACATGAGAACATATAGATTAAAGTATGAAGGCAAATTTAAAAGATAATGTCCTTTTATTGTGTGGCACGTTATTTCTTATTGCATTATTGACTTCAATGATTTTTTTAAAATAAAACTATTTCAAGTTAAACATCTATATGGCATGCCCAAATTTGTCGTTGTTTTTCAATTACTTTATTAGTTCACACTCCTAATATATATATATATATATATATATATATATATATATATATATATATATATCTTTTTCAAATATTCAATCGTTAATCAAATACCTTTTATTCATCCGCTTATGGTTAAATACGTGCTCTTGAAACTTGTAGTGAATGACACTTGATGACAATACTATTTTGTTTAAATATTTATTCATTATTCATTTTTAATTAATGAATTACAGTTATACATTGTATAAAAACCTTTCATAAAAAGCGCAAAGTATGTAATATAGTTATTTTTGTCCCATTAGGCTCAAAATAAGTCATATAACATGATTTCATAAAACAGCTGATTTTATGTTATAGGTTACGTAGTAGAACAGCTGTTTTATCGTATAGTTTAAATTACTTTATTTGTAATTGTTTAATAAAACGAACCTAAAAGAAATGTTCCTAATTGCCTCAAGTAGGTATTGACTTTAATGAAAAGTTTTTTCAAAATGTATAATACAGTAATTATTAAATATCAACAATATGCATTGTACAGTATTTTATTTGCGTTTCAATCATACCGCATTAATTGATTACCTAATTTGGAATGAAATTACTGTGTAATTATTGTGGATATCATGCCTATCCCCGCCACAAATTACTCCGCAAACACTTTCCAATAATACAAATAGCAAGTATATTCATTCAATTGGTCGGAATCCAATTTGTATGCAAATATATCTCATTCAGGGGTAACTGGGTTGGAAATAATTACATGGTAATATTATGTTTGTTGACGCAAATAAACGCTTATTTTACCGCATATTTTGGATGAATGCGTATGGAGACGTAAACCTTTGTCACTTCTACAATACGCCCGTAAATAATTGATTGAAGTTAGTATGATAGTACAAAATATTTTCACAATTTATCAAACGTTATTAAGCGATATGGTGATATTCCTGGATTTACATTTTTATAGCTATAGAACAATTATAACAGTCTAAAGAGGAATGCGACGGTCTGGAAGGAAGCAAAGATCCATTTTACTTACTTTTTACTTCATCCAATGCCTGCCCTTGGCAAAGAAGCCATTCGGCGTCGAGCCTCTCAGTAGAGACAGGACAACTGTGGAGCTATGTTCGCCAGTTCGGGGCACTTTGGCAGATGGTCACCATTCATTCTTTCTCCTAGACATAGGGGACAGATGTCCGTGTCCACCAGACAAAGACGATGAAGATGTGCCTGGAGGTAATCATGCCCAGTACAAATACGAAATTGTGCGACGGCAGCCGCTATGCTTAGGTTTCGGAGGAGAGGCTCATCCAACAGTAACGTTTGCCACTTCTTTCCTCTACTTATCTCCAGGTGAACTGATTTAGTGTGTTGTCTGACTGCAGTTTCTATATGGCTTTTAGCAGATGTTAAGCTGACAAGGGAAATAAGCTGATGCATGTTTGCTCCGTCTTTTGCTAATTTATCGGCTTTCTCATTACCAGGGATTCCCACATGGCTAGGGATCCACTGGAGTTGGACAATCCATCCGTCTTCAATGAGTTTTGCGAGACATTTCCTACCTTCTAGTGTTAAACAGCAGTCGCTGGGGGTGCTGCTGGCTAACGCGATAATTGCAGCTTGTGAGTCGATGAAAATAGCAACTCTTCTGCAATTCAGTTGTTCTTTCTCTGTGGCTAGCCTCAGCTCTTTAACGGCTGTTATTACTGCAGCTAGTTGCTTGAGTATATCCCAACTGCTTGACTTTTTTGAAAAAGGTGTGAGTACACGCCTGTCCCGGTTCCAGTGTTAAAAATCATAGAACCGTCAGTATAAATATGGAGCCAATTTACTTGAGTATATAGTGTATATATAGTCTCCAGTGCAGATTTCCTTAGTTCATCCAGGTTAGACAGATATTTGGGGGCTGATTGGCTCAGCAGTGAAATATTCATTAAAGGTGATGCGCCAAAGACGGTATTGAAAGTTTTCTAGGGCGCAAGGCTGCCTAAGTGGATGTTATATTTAGTTCTGAGGTTTTGCATGTGTTCAAGAGGAGTTGTTTGTGTTTTTAAGCGGTGTGTGGCTGCCTTGTATACTGCGTTCCAGTATCTGTAGTTAAATCTTTTGGATCTCTCCCAGAACTTCAGTGTAAGTTTCTCTCGCCTGGTACTTAAAGGTTCGGTGTCTGTTTGGATCTCCATGGCACAAATTGGTGTAGAAAAAGCTCCTCCAGTGAATATTCTTAGAGCATTATTCTGTATTCTGTGAAGCTTTTGGAGGTGGCTGCTGTTTGCTAAAGAGACTACTTCACATGCATGTTCCATTGTGGGTCTCACGTAGGTTTTATAGGCTGTGTTGAGAACACCTTGAGTACAACCCCACTTGGTAGCTATCACTCTCTTCAGGAGGCTAACTCTTTTTCCCGCTCATTCCACCGTATTTGAATGTACTGGTTCCATGTTAACCTGGTATCCAGTTTCACGCCAAGGTATTTCGACAAAGTTGTTTGGGGAAGATTGGTTCCTTTGTATGTTACTTGGATTATTGGAGGCTTTGTAGACAGGGTGAAAAGTTGGTACACTGTTTTTTCTGCACTTATTATCATTTTATTGTTATCTGCCCACTTCGCTGACGTTTTATTGATCGTGACCTTATTGGTCGTTAATCATTATGTTGAACAGGAGGCAGCTGATCACAGCACCTTGCGGAAGACCATGGCGTTGTTGCTTGTATGCTGAGAAGGTGTTCATGAACTTCACTCTGATAAGGCGATCCGACAGAAAATTCTTTATCCATTTTATCATTTTCATTGTTACGCCTAGTTCTCTCAACTTACATAACACTCCCTAAACATAGATGCATTGTTAACATGACCAATACAGTTTGTTTTGCTGATAAGGTATTGCCAGCTTAGTTTTAAATTTAATTTACTGATATTTTAAATTTACAGTTTCTTCAAATACTTCTATTAGCTCACGAGTTTTGATATATAACTTTTTCAAATTTTCATAATTTTTAGTTTTCAAAAATTAGTTTTAAAAAATACTATTTATTCGTCCATTCAAGTTCAAATATATTTTGATAAATTTGTAGTTAAAGAGAATTGACGTTAGAACTGTTTTTTCCAAATAATAATTGATTATTTAAATTTAAGGAATTAATTTTAACTTTATATGGGAGAAAATATTTTACAAAAGGGACAAGATATGGAATATAGTTATTTCGTTTCATTTGGATTAAAATATGTAATAACATATGATTTCATAAAATATCTGATCTTATTTTGTAGGTTATGTGGTAGAACAGCTGTGTTACCTAACAGCTGTGAACAACCTAACAGCTCTGTTAGGTTATTTATATTATCTGTAATTTTTAGCGAAAAGTACTTAGATGCTGTTACCATGGACACTGCTACTGCTATTGTGAAGTATTGAGAGGGAAATTTGTAGTGAGTTTGAACTGTTTCCAAAATCTATCCTAATACTATATATGAAAGAAAATTAAATCTATGCATTTGTCTTGCTTATTTAGCACGACTAACACTACCCTCGTCGTTTAAGTTGTTGTATCGTGTAGGACACAAAGTACATTAAAATGATTTTATATTATTATAGAACATATTTTAAGTTTGAAAATGCACGAAAATAGAATATTGCAAGAGTGAGAAATTCTTTGGAAGCGGTTTGCCGAAAAATTAGCTTAGAACTTTTCTGTATAAATTAGTTGAAAGCATGGACGTTGTATTCGGGTCTGATTTGATCACACATTTTAAGAAACAAGATCAACTTCGTTCTTAGCGTTCATAAAGGGCTCTGGTTGATGGAGGCTCTACGAAACGCATCTACATAGCGTATTGTGGCGATTTTGAGCATGAGAGGTAACTCTCTGACACTCAAAATAATACTATACTGTTGCGTCCAGCTAACCGTGTACTATCTGCCTCCCGATTTCGCGTGTACTACCACTTCTGAAAACATACATTTACAGAATGTTCCATATATCTATAATCTCTGCATAAGTTATGTCTGGACATATTTAAAGATTGTTATTTCATATCTAAGCTAATTTATAACAGAATTTATCTAATATCGACCGCCTTCTGCAAGTTGTCTTATACAGTTTACCACATTGCTGCTTACCTACAAGACTATATATTACTGAAGACTACGATCGGGAACGAATGTGAACATAAACTGGAGAGACTGTAATAGTTTTATAATTACTAAGCATGAGTGTCTTGCAGTCCTTAAGGAGTATAGAAGTTCTTATCATATTTGTAGGAAAGTATTTATGCTGACTCGACGCAGTCATTATCACCCGTCTCGCCTGATGCGACCTCCAAGGTCAAGTGCACGGTTAAATGGTCCAGATAAACCTAACAGAAGGTAGAATGTTAAGTACAAATTTTTTAAATCACGATTAGTTGTATATACCTCTTTTTTTAAAAATATTCAAAGAACAATGTACCGATCCATCAAAATATAAGCATATATTTTACATAAACATATATTGTAAAGTTTGTATTTATAATATTTAAATGTTAAAGGTTTACGGGAATTAATTTTCAGTTCTTAAATATTAGGGTGTAATTTTATTTATTCAATACTTAAATAAGAAATTTCTTGACAACCCTAAGCTTTACAAAAGTACTCTAGGTGTGATCATAGTTATAACAGTTATTTTCAACACTCACTTAAAAAACGTTTAAAAACGTTCGCGGAACTGCATAAATCACCCCTTTATTAGTCAATGAAACAATTCCCCTCGTGTAAGAACGAACCTTTGCCCTATAGCGCATGACCAAAGTTTAACCAAAACCCACTTTATTCATCTCACGTAACGTTAGGGTCCCTCTGATCAGCTGTTTTATAAGCAATATATTTCTCGGAGAGTGTTACAAAATCTATATATCATGCCAAACCACTACCCTCTCTTTGCGTAATGAGAAATCATAATTTGTCTTATACGGCTCACTTAAAAAACCTTTTCACCCTGGTCAATAGTGTGCAGTGGAGCCTGTGGTATGTTTTAGCTTCAGTTGCGCAGGTTTTAAGCCTTTCTCACAGTGTCAATGTCTTTATAAAACTACAGTGAAACCTAAGTAAAGGCTTGGATTTCGCTCTTTGTAATTATACCAGCAAAACTTTAGTTCGCACAGTAGCTAATATACAAAGTATTATTTCTAATTTAAAAAAGTCAAATAAATATTACTTAGGAAATGCCTGTAAACTAAAATGTGTTTGTAAGAAAATTTGTTACATAATTAAAATCTGATCGGGGTATTACAAATGTAGTTTCAGATAAAAAGGGTTATAACAATGGAGTAAGTAAAACTTTGGAAAAAAGGAGTTATCAATAAATTGTTTAAATGTCAGTCTAGTTTGTGAATGATTTTATTTTAGATAGTAATTTTGTAACAGGACTGATGATGACTACAGGATCATCAAAATGTACAACATGGTTTAATCTTAAGTAACTTGTAATATTATTTATATTTTATTATTTTTGTGGTATTTCTACAAATACTTCATATAGCAAAAATTGTTGATTTTCATTTATTTATCAACAATTACAATAAATACTAATATATAAAAAAAAGGTTTATCTCAAGGTACTTTAAATAAAATCGCGTATTATTTATTATATATTTTCCATTGCTGTACATAATAACCTTACACATCTCCTTATTGTTAGCAGAATTGCAAACAGCAAGGTGTGAACATTCCATAATAATCTGTTTAGTACTTAGAAATTAGCCTGCAGAAACTAACCGGTTGCGTATCTGTAAGAAACCTACTCTTTATCGGGGTCCTTTGTGATGCTTACGTGTTACACTTTTGTGTTTGTTAGTATGCCATGCACTGGACGTCGTTGGTTAGGGTAATTAATTATCATTATGATAATTGTGATATAAATAATATGCCGAAACTATGATGTGTTTAATTCAAATCATGAGGCTGTAATATTGCAAATTCATTAACTAAAGTTTAGACAAAAAAATAAGGTTCTCTTCAATGACTTTATGTCACATAAATCACAATACAAAAAAACAATTACCTTAAAACTATGCATCCACAATTAATATCAATATTATTAAAACAAGATTTACCTAACAGCTAGTATTGCAATTAATTTGCAAACGGCGTTGTTTATATAGGAACTTCCGAGTATCCATTCATCATTTTATTACATACGTTCGTATTTAAGTAGATTACCCACTCATGATAAGAGAAACATACATTCATTTACGTTTTAAAACTCTTTTTTATTCAATTCTTTCTATTAGTTCACACCAGAGTTGTCCAACTGGCACCCCGCGAGAAGTTTTTCAAACTTGAAAAAAAATAGTTGAGTAATAAAGTTTTATAATATTGGATCAGTAGTTAAAACAATCTAATAGCCTCAAAAGCACCTTTTTTCATCTATTTAAAAAAACTCAATTCCCCCTGACAGTAATTTAATGCCATACCCCTGGTATATAGATTTATCAGTCTCTACACCACACATAGGTTCGGCCCGCGGTTTGGCCCAAAGGTTCAGTTTCGAACCCCCCCCCCCACCGGTTTGTAAGTTGGACAACTCTCTTTCACACTCTCCTTATATATATATATATATATATCGCAATATGTATTCTTGTGTATTAATAAAGAACTAAGTCAAAATACAAATACAAGAATTATAATTGAATTTACAATTCTAAGCTTTTCGTTGGCTAACAGTACCAACATCATCAGAAATATTGTTACTGATGATGTTGGTACTGTTAGCCAACGAAAAGCTTAGAATTGCAAATTCAATTATAATTCTTGTATTTCTATTTTGACTTAGTTATTTATATATATAAATATATATATATATATATATATATATATATATATATATATATATATATATATATATATATATATATATACAACTTTTTAAATGATGAGTTATTATTAAATTAAATTATACTAATTCAAACAAGTTGAAATACATTTTTGAAGAGTTGTAGTGAATGGCACTTGATATTAATACAGTTTTATCAAATATTAATTCAATAATTAAAATACATTATTTAATTATAGTATTATAAGGGAGGAAAACGTTTCACAACAGGAATGCTTTACAGATATTTCGTCTCATTTGGCTTTAAACATATGATTTCATAAAACAGCTGATGTTATATTATAAGTCATGGGGTAGAACAGCTGTTTCAAGGCATTGGTTATGTTACTTTAATTATAATAATTGTAATTATGTTATAAATAGTACTTATAGTAACTATTTATAAGGAATATACTGTGGTTGAATTTAATAAAAAATACACAAACACCTTTTAACCCCAAACTTTATTTTACCCTAATGTGCATTTCAGTTACCAAGTATCCATCCTCATAGGGATAACATACAAAATTTTTCTATGTTATCCCTCTGAGGATGGATACTTGGTAACTGAAATGTACATAAGGGTAAAATAAAGAAGGTTTGTGTTTAAGAGGTTTATGTTTAATTATTATTAACTATAGTAAAATTATACTTTGTTGGCCTAAGTAGGTAATGACTTTAATTTTTTTTTATATGTCCTTTTTTTGTATTATGCTATTAAATTCGATTTAGATATACAATATTAAGAGCAAATTGGTACAATATATTGCAATGAAAATATTAGAAAAAAACATAATACCACAAAAATAATGAAAAACAACAAATAAAACAAGATGCTTAAGATTAAACCTTCTTGTACATTTCGATGATCATGTCGTCATCATCAGAGGGTCTGATTACAAAATTACAATCTAGCAAACAAGAGGATACCAACTAAAGTGGTGATTACTCTATTTTGTAACTTCTTGTTTACTAGCTAGTTTTGTAATAAGACCCTCTGATGATGACGACATGGTCATCGAAATGTAAGTAAGGGTTTTATATTAGGTAACTTGTTTTATCTGTTATTTTTTATTATTTTTGTGGTATTGGGGTTCTTCCCATTATTTTGATTGTACTCCTATTTAGAGTTTAAATTTATAGTTTATATGTAAAATTATTCTTTGTAATTAATTAATCTACTTTTGTAACCCGAACATTACGAGGTTACGATTTTCCGTTGCGCTCTATATATCACGGGAGAGACGTTATCGTATAGCCTACGTCGTTACACTCTATATATCACGGGAGAAACGTTATCGTATAGCCTACGTCGTTAGACTCTATATATCACGGGAAAGACGTTATCGTATAGCCTACGTCGTTACACTCTATATATCACGCGAGAGACGTTATCGTATAGACTACGTCGTTACACTCTATATATCACGGGAGAAACGTTATCGTATAGCCTACGTCGTTAGACTCTATATATCACGGGAAAGACGTTATCGTATAGCCTACGTCGTTACACTCTATATATCACGCGAGAGACGTTATCGTATAGCCTACGTCGTTAGACTCTATATATCACGCGAGAGACGTTATCGTATAGACTACGTCGTTAGACTCTATATATCACGGGAAAGACGTTATCGTATAGCCTACGTCGTTACACTCTATATATCACGCGAGAGACGTTATCGTATAGACTACGTCGTTACACTCTATATATCACGGGAGAAACGTTATCGTATAGCCTACGTCGTTAGACTCTATATATCACGGGAAAGACGTTATCGTATAGCCTACGTCGTTACACTCTATATATCACGCGAGAGACGTTATCGTATAGCCTACGTCGTTAGACTCTATATATCACGCGAGAGACGTTATCGTATAGACTACGTCGTTAGACTCTATATATCACGGGAAAGACGTTATCGTATAGCCTACGTCGTTACACTCTATATATCACGCGAGAGACGTTATCGTATAGACTACGTCGTTACACTCTATATATCACGGGAGAAACGTTATCGTATAGCCTACGTCGTTAGACTCTATATATCACGGGAAAGACGTTATCGTATAGCCTACGTCGTTACACTCTATATATCACGCGAGAGACGTTATCGTATAGACTACGTCGTTACACTCTATATATCACGGGAGAAACGTTATCGTATAGACTACGTCGTTAGACTCTATATATCACGGGAAAGACGTTATCGTATAGCCTACGTCGTTACACTCAATATATCACGGAAGAGACGTTATCGTATAGCCTACGTCGTTACACGGTAAAATGACAGTTTGAAGTGTTTACTTTTATTAAATTTCCCGCATTATTAAAACAACCGCCAGATCGAATCCGCTACCCCCCCCCCTCGAGGAAAAGTGTGCTTGAATATATTAAAGTCGGCGTTCGTCTCAAGCCACAGCCAACTTAAGCGTATCAGGGTGTATGGGGTGACGTATCGACTTTAGTATACAAGTCGCAATAATCCGCGGCAACATAAAGCAATTTATTACGTTCGCACGGCCTCCGCCTACTTGAGTTATATCTCACGGCTTCTATTCTGACAGTTGTAATAGCGCTGGTTTGCTAGTTCCACGTAAGCGGGTTTTAGTTCTGTAAACTTGGATGTTTCGAATTGTAATTAATTGCAGCCATCTGTGACCGCTCTCGTATTGGTAGCTTTTCAGGAAAGCTGTTGAGAAATAGTTTTGTTCAACCATTCTACTGGTATCTTCTTTACTTTTGAAAACGTAATTCTGTTTTTTGATTTGGTCTGGTTAATTGTTTCACTTTTCATGGTCGCCCATTTTTCTTTCAACGCTATGCGTTTTTCTTCTGCAATTTCGGTTGCTCTTAAAAGGTTTTAGTTAATCCTGTAGAAAACCTCTGAAAACCGACCCTGAAGGATGGGGCCTAAATCTTTAAAAAGTGTTAGTTACGCACAGTAGGAAGAAGTTAAGAGGACCCGCCTCTAACCTAACCAAAATATTGAAACTTATAACTTATAACTAAATAATCAATAAAAATTATTATATGTTTTAACTATAATTTTGGTGCAGAGTAATACGAACGAACGTAGACAAAATTATTTAACCTAGTTGTAAATAGAGTTCCCCATAACAGTACTTCCTCTAGCGAACGGATTGTAATATATAATATATCTCTTCTAATATAAGTAACATATATTCAAATTTTGATGATTGTCAAGTTTTAATTAAACCCGTCTGTTTAAAAAGATGCCATGACAAGAGGAGCAGACAAACAGTCTCTCTAGTATTGCCCATATTTCAGTGTAAATAATTTACAGAATTATTCTGAGATCATTTTAAAATATGAAATCAACTCATGAGAATAAATATACCATATATTTGCCAAAAAGGTTGATTTGTTTGTGCTGTCCATGGTCTTAACATTTATATCTAAATTAGAAAAGGTTTTGATTTTTCTGCAAAGCAAAAAAAATCCTTCAATGAATGTCAGTGGTGGAAGAATCAAAATGGAAAATCCCAGAGGAAACTCTTCGAAAAGTATCATATACCTTACTATACTTTGACTTAAAACACACAAACGTATTCTTAATTTGAGTCATTTGTAGTGCTGAAAATGTATAAAACACGAGTTTTAGAGTAGTAAAAGTTTAATATTTTCTACTTGGGTGAGCCCCCGACCCTCCCTTATCGCCCGTCATCC
>JBAIZL010000002.1:15257867-15417867 GCA_036971475.1 Prosapia bicincta | reverse complement strand
TGTTGGTCATCTATTGTACTAGCTATAGCGCAACTATTGTACTACCTATTGTAATACGTATGTGCAGCTATTTTACTAGCTTTTGAGCAGTTACTGTACTAGGTATTTGCATCTATTGTACTAGCTATTATGCATCTATTGTACTACATATTGCGCAGCTATTATACTAGCTATTGTGCAGCTATTGTATTACCTATTCTACTAGATATTGTGTAGCTATTGTACTAGCTATTGTGCATCTATTATACTAGCTATTGTGCATCTATTGTACAACCGTTTGCGCTGCAGTTGTACTAGCTATTGTACCTCTATTGTACTAACTATTGTGCATCTATTGTAATAGCTGTTATGCTGATGTTGTACTAGCTGTTGGTCAGCTATTATGCAGCTGTTACACTAGCTATTGTGCAGCTATTGTATTATCCATTGTGCAGCTATTACAATGGACTAGATATTGTGTAGCTTCTGTACTAGCTGTGATTCATCTATTGTATTACCTACTGCACAGCTACTGTACTAACTTTGGGCTGTTGTTGTATTAGCTATTGTGCATTTAGTGTACTAGCTATTGTGCATCAATCGTGCTAGCTATTGTGCAATTATTGTACTAGCTATGATTCATCTATTGTACAAGCGTTTGCGCTGCTGTTGTACTAGCTATTGTACCTTTATTGTACTAACTATTGTGCGTCTATTGTACTAGCTGTTATGCTGATGTTGTACTAGCTGTTGGTCAGCTATTGCGCAGCTATTGCACCAGCTATTGTGCAGCTATTGTATTACCCATTGTGCAGCTATTACAATGTACTAGATATTGTGTAGCTACTGTACTAGCTATAGTGTATCTATTGTACTAGCTATGATTCATCTATTGTACTACCTTTGGGCTGTTGTTGTATTAGATATTGCGTATTTAGTGTACTAGCTATTGTGCAGCTATTGTGCTAGCCATTGTGCAGTTATTGTACTACCTATTGTGCAGCTATTGTACTAGCTGTTGTGCTGTTGTTGTACTAGCTATTGTGCATCTATTGTACTAGCTAGTATACATATATTGTACAAGCTGCTGCGTTGCTGTTGTACTATCTATTGTGCTTCAATTGTACTAACTATTGTGCATCTATTGTACTAGCTGTTAGCTGCTGTTATACCAGCTATTGCGCAGCGATTGTACTAGCTATTGTAATACCTATTGTGCAGTTATTGTACTAGCTGTTGTGATATTGTTATACTAGCTATTGTACTAGCTACTGTGCTGCTACTATACAAGCTGTTGCGCTGCTGTGTAACTAGCTGTTATGCTGCTGTGTAACTAGCTATTAGGCTTCAGTTTTGGATATTTTCTACCACGAAAGTTTTAAAATTATCCTCGAGTAATTTTTCGAAATAAATAGATATGAAAATATTTTCTAAAAAAGCTTTACTTTGCAGTCTTTGTCAACACGGAAATAAAATATTTTGTTGTTCTACATATTTATATTAAGCTCTGATATAGTGAAGAGATTATCCCCCTCTACAACTTAATGGTCGGCCAGTAACAGATGTTTTCCATTTGTAGCAAGCTTTGGTCCAGTAACTCTATTAAAACTGAATTATCAGCCTCCACCAATGTAGCGGCCTTGTGATGTTATTACTTATACAAAGGCTTCGTAATTGGATACAGAACGCTGGTTTGGTCCAACTGTTTTATTATATATATATATATATATATATATATATATATATATATATATATATATATACCGCAATATGTATTCTTGTGTATTAATAAAGAACATAAGTAAAACTACAAATACAAGAATTTTAATTGAATTTACAATTCAAAGCTTTTCGTTGGCTAACAGTACCAACATCATCGGGAATATTAAACAAATAAAATTAACATATGTGCAAATTATATCAAATAAATAGCTATTCCAAATCAATTACAATGTTGTTATAATTTTTTTTATTTTGCTGCCCTTACATTACAAACACTGAATATATTATCAAATTTAGATTTTACTTGTATTTGTTCATTTATCAACTCATTATTAGTATTATATTTATGTATTTCTAAAGCTTCATAAATATTCATTCTCAGGCCTTCGTTAATTTCTTTTACAAGTATCATATTATCTATATTAGGAAATAAGTGATTATTATTAATACAATGACTAGCAAAATGTGATATATAAATTTCTGGCTTTTTATATGCATTAAAATGCTCTTTGTATCTATCTTTAAGTTTTTTCTTAGTTTGTTCTATATAAACTTTATTACAATAATCACGTTCTAATTTATATACACCGTTTTTTTCAAAAATATTAATAATATTATTATTATTCATTATATTTATTAATTCGCATATAATACTAATAATAAATTCCTTCACGGATGGAAAATTATGATGAATAGTTAATATCTGGAGTACATCCATTCATTCTGCAGTGCATGAATTCGCAGTTCCGACGTTTCGCTAGAATCTCATCCAGCATTGACGAGGTGAACCCAACAACACTTGAAGAGCGAGTGAAGAGCGCAGATCACTCAGCTCCTATATATAGAGGAATGAAGTCACGCCCATTGACGTCAAACACACATTGACGTCAATCCACACGCACCTGATCAAAACAATTACTAACAATCCTTTGTGCACCTTTCTGCCGATAAAATCTATCGATGACACACTTCCAAACTGCGGGCAAATTCAAAGTATCATCGCGTTTGTTAAGAATCTTTTGCTTCTCTATTTCGACAGCCTCACGAATAATTCTGATATTAACTATTCATCATATATATATATATATATATATATATATATATATATATATATATACACACACACATATTTATATTTATATACACAAAATCTTGATGTTAGATTTTGTTTTATTTCATTTTATTTTTATTATGCATTAAAAGCTCTAATATCCGGGCCTGTCATATACGGAACCTCCGATATCCGGACGTAGTATCAAAGTAAGGTAAACGTATTTACTTTGCAAGGCGCCTCGCTGTCAGCTCAGTTCTCTGTGCTAGCAGCCGGCTTTTGGTTCTGTCCCAAAACAACCAGTTCTGTTCGACCCTCCGTATCGTTCGGTTACGTATTTACTACAGGATTTTGTGTAATTAGGTAATTTAGTTATTTTACCTACAATTTGTAACCTGCAATATACAGTATGGCGAAAAAGCGTGCAAAACTGTTTTCTAAATCGCCTTAAGCTACTAACAGTTATAATTGGGGATATGGATTTGGATAAAAGTGTTTCAGAGTGCCTAGAAAACGTAGACTTGTTGGATGTCGCTTTATTCGTTGCTACAGCATGGAAGCAATCAGGAAGATAACACTAGTTGAATCATGGGAAAACTATTTTAGCATAAAAAACACAATTAGTTTTGAAAACGTAATACAAAAGGAAAACCTTCTGAGTGAAACAAATAAAGAAGTCGTGGATCCTCTTCTACACATTCGTGGTATGAATGAAAGAGGATGAAGGTCATCAGTTCCCTACTAGTGATATTATAAACTTAGTGAGACTACAGATGGCGCCTGCGAAAAATAACGAAAGAAAACAAACAATGACTTATAGCGAAGCTTTCAAAGTATTTGAACAGCTGATCGAGTACATCGAACAAGACGAAACAACAGCAGTCGATCGTCTACTCTTCCGAAGGTGAAGGGACCTTTCATCAAAGAAACAATGTTGGCGAAACAAGCAAACCATCATTACATCTTTTTTCTACCAAAACCGATAATATTCGGCATAGTATTAAGGAACTGTACATACAGGCCATTTACCTGTACATACAGGTAACATTTATTTAAAACCTTCATACTTTTATCTCCAATTGCAATGAGTGTATTATAGCCATACGTATATCTTAACATTACGCCTTCCATATCCGGATTTTGTCAAAGCCTGATTGGGCTGTCGCCATATTCATCCGCATATGAGAGGTTTTACTGTACTGTTCTACAAACACATTTAGATGAAAATAAGCTAAATTGGTTAGACTGGGGGAAAACATGTTCTATATGACCTGGGTTCAGTTTTAGGCCAAACTCGTAGCGTTCTTGAAGATTTTGCATGGTTTTGGTGAAGAGGGGTGGTCATAATACACATGGTTACATTTTCCTGTAGTTGGACGATGGTCGTTGGTGAGTCATTACGGAAAATCTTCTCCAGATGGTGGTGTAAGGTAGACGTCAGGTGGTGTAAGATCTGCGATGTAGGCGGGAGATGTAGTGGTTGCAAAAAGTCCCTTGAAGGAAAAGGAAAGCAATGTCTAAGGCTGTTTGGCTGGTTACGCAATCTTTCTGGAAACATTATGAACGAAAAAGTGGGTTTCAGGCACGGAAAATACACCAGAGCTCTCCTATAAAACGATAAAGAATGACCCTATATAGATCTCGATTTACTGTAAGTGGTTTTCTATTATAGTCTTCATCAAAGTATAAACCGAATATCCCTCTCCCTGATACAGTGCTGTATTATAATACCACCTGATCCTCGAAATGTTTCAAGAACATTAACAATCACAGCGTTACTAGTCGGGCTTTTGGGAAATTGTTAGGCAGTTTGAAAAGAAAAGTGTGCGACAAACGTGGCTCACTCTCACGTTCAATTACAAATGAGCGAAAAAAAGATCTTCGATCAAAATTGTGTCTGCAGTAGTTAGCATAATTCTAATAGAAACTAACGTCAAATGAAATACGCCAACACCTATATGCGACAACAATCAAAAGTCAGCACAGCTGATCGAGAAGGCAACCTCAACTGATTCAGTTTCAGGTCTGTTTATTTGGGCGCATACGATATATATATATATATATATATATATATATATATATCGCAATATGTATTCTTTTGTATTAATAAAGAAATAAGTCAAAATACAAATACAAGAATACAAATTTGGCAACGCTGTTTTTTTGATCTAGTTTGCACATATGTTAATTTTAATTGTTTGATATTCCTGATGATGTTGGTACTGTTTGCCAACGAAAAGCTTTGAATTGTAAATTCAATAATAATTCTTGTATTTGTATTTTGATTTATTTCTTTATATATATATATATATATATATATATATATATATAATAAATGAAAAATATTTCAAAAACAAGAATACATTTAATGAATATATTTATTCCAAGCTTTTCGCCGATAAAATAGTTCCAGCATCTTGCTACCAGCAGGAAGATGCTGGTACTATTATATCGGCGAAAAGCTTTGAATTAATATATTCATTAAAAGTATTCTTGTTTTGAAATATTTTTCATTTAATAACTATATTACAAGAAAACATATCAACATATTTAATTTTATATATATATATATATATATATATATATATATATATATATATATATATATGTGTGTGTGTGTGTGTGTGTGTGTGTGTGTGTGTGTGTGTGTGTGTGTGTATGTATTTATGCTTGTATTGATTGAGTAAATAACAACTTAAAATCGCGTAATTCTTTTAGGATATTCAGAAAGGTTTATTATATTATGCATACCATTATTTAAAAAAAGAATATGCATGCTTACTTGCTAACGAAAATTAGGCTAGAATTGTAAATTGTGTTAAACGTACGACAATCTACAGTACCCATACGGTGATGGAATTTATAAAAGGGAAACAACTAGGAACTACCCGGTCGTTTTCTTTGTTATTACTATAAAAGAATGTCACTAAAAAGTTCTTTTTTTAGAAAAGATGTTTGTATTATATAAATACTATCGAAGGATAATAAATGGTAAATAAAAATTTCTTGCATAAGTACAGATACATAATTCAAAACAATTTTACTCCGAGTTGATAATGAACGTCTAAAGAAAGAAGATTTCAATAAGATGAATAAAACAATATGAATTGAGGGCATTCAACACTTTCCTATCTTTTAAATAGCAACGCATTAAATTAACTAAGTAATTAAGAAATTCCAACGGCCATTTAATTAATTCAACCGAGCAGTTATGAAATTCCAATAACCAGTGTATTCATTTAAGTGTAGTTATGAAATTCTTATACTATGTAATAATTAAAAAGCGTAACTCCAAAAGGGAAAAAAATAGAGCGAAACCAAGATTTAACAGCGTGCCCCCGATCGTTTATTAAAAATGTATTTTAAAATTGCTTTTTGAAGAACTAATTTCCTAAGAACTTTTATTGCTGTATTATTTACAAAAGAAAAAACTTTTACTCAATACATAAGACACCAATTTATAATGTCTTATTATATAGAAGTGTCAAGAAGAAAGGTTCTAAGGGATAAACACATAGAAGATAAAGTAATAAACCTGAATGTTCTGACGGAAAGTTTCGCTACAATTAAGGGTTGAAAGTGTCATTTATTCTTACTATACGTATTTCCACTCCTAATACAATACAGCCAAGTAGCACTTAGAGGGGCACTATCGTAGAGGGAGGGTACTGTATGTGTTATTCTTGAGGCTTTTTCTAGAAATAATTCAATATATTAATAATAGAGTTTTAGTCTAAACAAGTAATATAAAAAAAAATCTGGTAAAACCAACTCCTACTTAGGCTCACGACGACAAACGTTAGTTATATTGTAATAAATAAAGTAACATATCCTACGCTTTAAAACAGCTGTTTTACCACATAACCTAAAAAAAAAAATAAGCTGCTTTATGAAGTCGTATGTTATCATTTATTTTATGCCAATTGGGACTAAATAACTGCATTGCATACCTTGGCCATTTTCTGAAAAGTTTTTCTCTCATGTAAAACTAAAATTAATTATTTATATCTAATTAATAAATTATGTTTTGAAGAAAATATATATTAGTATTAATTGCCATTCACTACAAGTTTAAAAATATATATTTGAACTTGAGAGGATGAATATAAAAGTGTTTTTAACGATTGAAAATTTGAAGGAATTGAAAAAGAAACAGTGTTTTCAACATTATCATATGTTATTGTGATATGTTTCTACGGATAAAGAGAGACCACTTCCAGTACCTAGCCTCTCGGCACAAAAATAGGTGCTCTATTGGGAGAAACTATTACCAACCATCCTGAATCCATACCCCCAAGAACCCAACGTCAAGCTCGTCACTTCCGTTCAGAGGACTGACGTCATGCCTGAGATGGCAGGAAGGTCTTGGTGTTACGAGCTGTGTTACCAGTCTGTTTGACAGCTCAAGCACTGAAACTCGCGGAATCTGTGTGATATATTTACACAGATATGTAACAGATATATTTATTACAAAAAATAGTGACCGTTTTATTACGTCTAAAAGTCAAATATATACCTGACGTTTTTGTGTTTAGATCTTTTTTCTTGTAGACATTTTTTTAGCTAAATCAATTTTTTTTAGACCTTTCTTTAGATATACTTTCCACAGAAAAACGTCATTAAATTGCCTACACTGCGCCGTGTTGTTTGAGCGTGACCTAATACACGTAGACATACATACAAGTTTACATATTCGGCCACTGTTGGTGGATATTTACTGTAAATATGTTTAAATATACCAATATATATATATATTGGTAACACTGTTACAAGAAAACAGTGTTGCATAACTACAAATATATATATATATATATATATATATATATATATATATATATATATATATATATATATAAAGAACAAAAGTCAAAATACAAATACAAGAATTATATTTGAATCGTATATTCAAATATAATTCTTGTATTTGTATTTTGACTTTTGTTCTTTATTAATACACAATAATACATATTGCGATATGTATATATATATATATATATATATATATATATATATATATATATATATATATATATATATATGTATAAATAATTATACGTATATATACAGTGAATCTTTTTACTGTAATAAAACAAACGGAAATAAGTATTCGTATATTTAGTTTTATTCATAGGTTTTAATTGAAACAGATTAGGCCATATTTATTACTGCGAAGTTGGGTCTAATACATTAAACTACTCTTGATATATTGGAGAATAATTGGGATTTGATCGCCTGACATAACATAGCCTGCTTTAAAAAAAAAATGAGATAAAGGCACCATTCAAAATATATTAAAAAGAGAATGTATCTTGTGTTATGTCGTTAGAAACCAGCAAAAAAAATGCCTTCTTAAAAATAATGCTATTGGATATTTTAAAAGAAAATGTCATTTGATGGAATTAGGAAACAATGGACACCGTATAAGTCCAAATTTAGACGCTCGAGTAATAGAAAATATTTTCTTGCGCAATACGTTCAAGAACGATATTTAGACCGGAAATCCGTTTCAAGTATCCATAACAGTCCTACGATTGATCTTAGAGTCGATCTGGGCCCTGAAAAAACATGCGGCAGTGAGCTGTGAAAAGGTGAAGAGGAAGATGTTGGCTAAAATAAAAGCGTGGCAAGGAGTACCTGTCTTTCGACTTCACCTCTTTGCCAAAGCACACAAACTAAATCGTTCATATTGGAAGTATCTCTAGTCTAGCGTGTGATACCTCTACCCCCACGAATCCAACCTCAAACTCTTGAATCTCTCCCGGATGACTAGCGTCAGTCATCGTACCAGTATAAAAGACTCTTTCGACCCTGCTGCAATGCTTAAACCGGTCACCCGTCCCTAGATCGAAAAAAACCCCAACCAGTGACAGTAGTTCGGCCGCTTTTTCAGAGCTACACGGGACCCGTAGAACCTTCCAAACGGCCAGTTTCCTAACCTCTATACATAGTCTGATTAGTTCGTCCAGGTAGAGCCTGGAATATAGACGGGGACACATACATAGATCAAACCCCGGATGAAGATTAGGAATCAGGTTTTTGCTAGGCCACTTAGTCGACATATTGTTCATTTCATTAAATTTGTAATTTAAACTTTACTTGTACAATCTACTGTTAAATACCTTATAGGTAATTATTATTATGAACATTTGTTTATGCAGTTGTATATATTTTATTTGCAAATTCAGAAATGAAAATAGATGACCAATTAATCTTTTCCCTGTTAAGGCGCAACAATTAGTTCGTCATCTATGATGCACAGGATGTAATTATTGGATGCATTGCGGTCCTGGCAGCCTCGGGCCTTCACGCTCCGACGGAATAACCAATGATGACGTCATCTGATTAACGGCCGTGTCAGGACCAAACTGATGGATTAAGCTCACTAACGGTAGTGCATCGGAGGTGATAGTTTATCGCGAGAAATGTATTCACTCCTTCTAATACAGAATCAGTTGTGAATTGATAAAATCTTATTCTAAATCTTGGAACCACTACTTACCTTTACCTTATTGTAAATTAAGTTTTAATAAACATCATTATATATAAATAATAACTGATGCCCGTTTCATACCTAATGCAGTGTAATATTTTTTCAGATTTATTTTAGTCGGTGAAACTTTATTAGATTACTTTTTTTATTTTTTGGTCTCTTACCAAAATCCCGAGGTAGTTCTTAAAAATTGGTAATTACCAAATATTCTCCACAAGTTGATTATGATGGATTTAAATTTCATTTGAAAGGAATTTAATACGTACAATTTATTATTTTCCTTCTATATTTGTAACATCTCATCTACTTGTAACAATAACATGTATTTTGTAAATGGTAGCATTGTGATTGGGTCAAGTGTTTGTCTTAACAATTGTACCTTACGATTAAATCAGGCAAACTGACTGTCTGTTTAGTCGTTTCAATAAAGACAGTTTACATTAAATTCTGGTTTGTGTTTACAAAAAGATTCAATTTTGAAAACAATTAAATAGTCAAAACATTACACTTTTTATGAAATTTTCATTTTACGATTTTTTACTCAACAAATTGAAAGGTTTACATTTTTTAAAATTGTTTTGAGACAAAGCTATGTTAATGCACACTGATAACCTATATTTACTAATTTGATTGAATTGAGAAATATCAAAAAAATAAATTTAAAAACATGCTTTGGCAATATCTGACACGTACGTGGCTATATTAGGACATGAAATAATTACAAGAGATCAATTTTATAACAAATTTAAATTTTGAAACCAATAAACTGAACGTAACATCACTGATAAAACATTCCCTATTGTTAATAAGTTCAGAAAATTAAATTATTAATAAACCTTTAACAGGAATCTTAACAACCGCAAGCCCATATATCATTTCTCCTGCGCGTGTCGTGCGAAATTGAGTAACTCGGGAACCTAGCCCATGATTCGAAATATACCCACCCTTGTAAATTCAGGAAAAGGCCTTGTGTTGGTTGACGTATTCACTATGGGGTGTCTTTCGACTAGCTCGGGGTCAATGAAACATCTTGAAAACACAAACATTTGTTTTAATCAAAGCCGATTCTACATTAAATAAAAAACAAATATTCATGCAACATATTGGATTGCATCTAAAAATTATCAGCATGTTGCATATTGCAAGCCTGAAATAAAATTTAAAATTCCCATATTCATATGTTAAATTAACAGGGTCTGAATATTTTAAGTTCGATCATATAAGAAAATAAATATTTGAAAAAGTATTAATTTCACCTTTTATTCAAAACTCACACTTTCACAAATATTTAATTATTTTCTCGCTTGTTTGCTTATTGGTTGCAATGTTTAAAATATCCCCCTTATTTTCACTACGTTTTTACATTAACCCTAAGTTTTACGACATCACATTATACCGACAAACTACATCACGAGAGATGAAAAATCGTTCGTTAAAGTCACCTTGAAGAATTAGATATTCAAAGGCAGTAAAACGCCCTTCAGGCAACCAGACGTTTTGACTTGGCTTTGCATAATGGATTCGGGGACGTGAATGTTTAATGTTAATACTAGTAATCGTGAAGTCGATTGTGGCAGTCCGTTGTAGGTCAAGGTAGAGTGGTACATTTATCGAGCTTTCATCAAATTAACATTGCAAAACCACTTCCCTGGCTGACTCCCGTAAGCAGGCATGTTTATATTACATTTACTTTACTAGTGATAAAATCTCCTTTTATTACATAGTATAGTGTGTGACCTTAACAGTAGGAAGGAAGTGTGACCAATACTAATCTTTGATCTCCCGTGTGTACCCAAGTTGTGAGTAAGATATTGTAAACGGATGTAAATCTGAAATCTTCTTTTCGCCAATACCCAGGATCATTGTATATTACATATACTATTTAGTTTGGACTTAGTTTAAAATTGAGCTAGTAAATAAACAAAGTCTTAATAATCCACTCGTAAAAAAAGAATGGCAAAATCCACTTAAATAGGCTGTATCTTAAATGGAACGTACTATATGTGTACACTCATTTTGTTGTTAGTTTAGAGGCTTTTTATATAAATAATTAGGTATAACTTTAATACAATTTCAGTCTAAAACGTAATATAAACAAATATTTTCAGTGTCAATTCCTATTTAGTTCAAAAAAGAAAAATTTCATTTTAGTTACTTTTTATTAAATAATTACAATTAATATAAAAAAAGTAACATAACCTATGCGTTAAAACAGTTATATAGAAGGTCGAAAGATTCATACACCACTCTAGTGAGATTTGTGTATATAAAGTTCAACTATTTTTAAAAAAACTCAACTAAGTGAATGCCTAATTGCTTACTTGCTCACTTAGTAAGGTATTTTTAAAATTAGTTTAATCAGTGAATTCAAGATGTATTGTACATCAAGCAACGTCATAAAGTTCAGGGTGTTTTTCAATTTCCCCAACGAATTTTACATTAATAACCGAGAACTAGAAGTTCAATGTTTTCAGAATTTTATATTAATAATAATTATTACAACTAATTAAACATTAACCTACTATAATTTAAACTACGAGTCCTACAATCAATGACAACATTCACAGATTATTTAAAAAAATCTGTAAATGTTAATAAAGCACAAAAAAGAGGAAAGATAATGAAATTATAATTATCTCCATGACGTAGAATCCCGCGACTCTCTCGATAAATCCCGTGCACTACCGACGAGGAAAGCTGGGGACGAGGAACTGCTTTTGACGAGCACAAAACGCCCGTCTGCGGACCCCAATGCCACGACGTAGGAAGTTAAGTGGAGGGGAGAGACGAAAGCGATTTTTTTCGAGTCGACCACTTCGATCGTCGATCCCTGTGCGGAGGATCATAGACTAAGAGCCCGACGCTCGAACTAGGGAACTGTGTTCACTCAGGGGGTTGCCAATTAGAACTCAGGGGTAAGCGACTTTCGACCATACATCGTGAGGCCGGTTCCATACGTGGTAACAGCGCTAAACAAGCCAGCCGCCGGATTTCATGCGGTGGACTTTAGTGTAAAGAGTGAAGAAGAAAGAAAAATGGTGGAAAACAAGAACGTTTACAAATAGTACCTCAGTCGTGACTTAACCTCCTTGCCAAAGAATACAGTGACAGATGCTTATGCGGAGAATCTAAAGTCCACCATTTTGAGACGATTACCTCCACGAACCAAACTTCAAACGTGTGTTTCTATCCCGGTTTACTAGTGTCAACCCCGAGACGATGAGCTTCGTACCAATCTGCATGAGGGTTTCGTGTGACCAGCCGGCCCATTAGACGAGCTCATAGCATATGTTTACCGTTTTCCACATCCCTAAAGCCAATAATGATTGTCATATACATCTTCCTCATCGAGTCGTCTTTGTTCCATCGCCCTTTGTATTTTTTTGTTTCATTGTTATCTTTCCCTTAATATTCTATTTGGATTCCATTTATAAACTCTCAGTTGTAATCTTGTCTCCATTCTTTGAAAATGTCAAACACCAAAGTAGTTTTTGTTTTAGTGTACAACAGAAAGGCCCAAAATAATTGTTTTTTCTAAATTGCTCTTAGGAAAGACAAATATAAATTGATATTTATGAAGCATCATCAGTAATTAACCCTTCTACCAACTGTGTTACATTAGCGTTTTTATTTCATTACCAATTTACTGACACTATCAAATTTATATACTTTAAAATTTTGCACAATACTGCCAACCTTTAAAATCAATGTTTTTATGATCTTGAACTTTTATGACCTTGAACTAGATAATAGAGACTGTATATCTTCAGCAATTATCTCCCTAATAATAACTGTGTGAGAAAGCACTAACACGCGGTAAGTTTTTAGCTATACTTACACACATGGATCAGAGAATTGGCATTGATGTTTGTGTAAAAATGTAGTTTAATGCTCGAAAACACTAGACTTGTGGGTGTGATTGCTTCGAGTTTATCTTAGGCGTATAATGTTATCCTTGCGAAATTGGAAGATAAATTATTTGTAAACGGGTGCCTTATTCTGCTTTATAGAGGAAATTGAGCCGTCTCGCGACGAGTCAGGGGGCGGGGGAGAAAATCAGGGACTTTGTATTCACGGCGCGGGCGCTTTAATATTTCAGAATCCCATTTAAAATGAATTGTTACAGTCCGACACCGGGACGAACTGTGCGTGATGTGACGGGAAATCTGATCGATAGTCGCTGACGTGATCAGATCGCCAGACGCATTAGTTCGCTTTTTTATGTTATTTAAATACACCGGTGACTGCGATATGAAGAAAATATGTATTCCAATCATTGCTAAGCGACACTGGGTATTGAGAGTCTAATAGGAGGATGTAGATAAACCATATGATGTGATATAATAGGATCACAGTGACCTTACGGTGTATCACCTAACTGTTGCCTTTGTACTCTCCCCGCTCCTACCACAAAATTCCGCTATTGTGTGTTAACCTCTTTGCAGTAGCCAAGCCAAGTACCTACTTGTTGACTTTCTAATATAGTCGGGCGTTAAATCCTCTCAGTTTCCCTTAATCCGTGATTAGCCTACGGTGTAGAACACCTAACTGTTACCTTTTAAACTCTTTTCTCACTCCTACCATAAACTTCACTTATTGTGATACAGTAGCCAAGCCAAGTATACTTGTCGATCTTCTAATATAGTCGGGCGTTAAATCCTCTCAGTTTCTCTTAGTCCATGATTAGCCTAAGGTGTAGAAAACATAACTGTTATCTTTGAACTCTTTTCCCACCCCTACCATAAACTTCCCTTATTGTGTTACAGTAGCCAAGCCAAGTATACTTGTCGCTCTTCTAATATAGTCGGGCGTTAAATCCTCTCAGTTTCCCTTAGTCCGTGATTAGCCTACGGTGGAAAACACCTAACTGTTACCTTTAAACTCTTTTCCCATCCCACCACAGGATTCTCTTAGTGTATACCCATCTCTTTGCCGACCAATTACCCTCTTGCTGTGACCCTGACATACTCTAGCGTTAAACTCTTAACATTCCCGTAGCCTGTTATTAGCTCCACCTAGGTACTGAGAGCTGAAGACTGTTCTTAATCTAACTGTTAAGTATCCTCACAGAACATTCGTCTTACTAGCCTAATGAGATATTGCAATCTTAGATCGATCAAGGACCACAATAGTACCATGTTTGGGCCTACTATTTACTCGCACCCCTATTTCAAACATGTGGATGAAAACAACCTCTCATATCGTGCTTCGAGAGGCAGTGTTCTATTGTATACAGGTCTCTTACAGTGAATCTCCAAACATAGCAGTTTATGTTCTGCTACTTGTATTTTAACACGCGACGCAACTCAGTCTGTTTGGTGTTTTCATTTTTTTCCGATCGAGGCAATACGTTGAAGAACAGATCCATCTTTCGCGGACCCAGTCTTAACCATGGGCTTATTTCTCCTCAACGTAGCTTTGGCGAATTACATTTTCCTTCAAGTGTGTACCTTATAGCATCCACCTATCCAGAAGAACGCATTAGGTACAGTCCACTCAGATGGTTCCTGTGCTACTATCCACCCTCTACATTGGCTCAGTTTTATATTGCCTGGTGAAGATGTCCGTACTGCAGATTTATATTGTCTGGTGAAGATGTACGCGCTGCAGTTTTATATTGTCTGGTGAAGATGTACGTGCTGCAGTTTTATATTGTCTGGCGAAGATGTACGTGCTGCAGTTTTATATTGTCTGGTGAAGATGTACGTGCTGCAGTTTTATATTGCCTGGTGAAGATGTACGTGCTGCAGATTTATATTGTCTTGTGAAGATGTCCGTACTGCAGATTTATATTGTCTGGTGAAGATGTACGCGCTGCAGTTTTATATTGTCTGGTGAAGATGTACGTGCTGCAGTTTTACATTGCCTGGTGAAGATGTACGTGCTGCAGTTTTATATTGCCTGGTGAAGATGTACGTGCTGCAGATTTATATTTCTAGATGTGTAGTGGCTCCTCCTTGCAAGTGGTTTCAGTTACCTTTTAGTGCCTCCTAAAGTAGTTCTGTAAGAATCTTACCAAAGGCCTCATCATGTAGAGTCCTTTTACTTGGGTACGGACGCCTCATTCCGTGTAGTGTGTCAATAGTGCGTACTAAGCTCTGACTAGTTTAGCATTAGTAATTTTTTCCCAATAGCACTAGGAGAAAATAAGGTCCCGCTTAATTTGGTAAGGCGAATGAAATTATTAAGGGGCCGCATGATGTACTGAGGCCCCTATAGAGATCTTTCTTGCCCCAGTGGGACGGAACGCTGACTGCCTTCAGATCGTCGTGATACCCATTCAACCAACGCACATGTAGTAGATAAAGCACAAGCAATTTGTAGGTTTTTATGCAACTATGGTTTCTATATTTCTATTTGCTTACTTAGTCAACCCATCAACCTTTACTAGTTTAAATTTACTACTTCTAAAGAGATGTAAAACCAGAAGCCATTCCGAAGATGAATTTACTTTTAATTGTTAAATCTTGAGTCATTATTTTTAACAAGTTTTATATATTTTACGTTTTATTTAGTTCCAAATTATCGTATTATTTTTTCCAATCGACAATCGTTTGTAAAAACATTAATAGGGTACTTGTTTCAGTAATTTTGTGCTGCTTTAGTCTAAAGATTCTTTCTACTAAAATAAAAATTTATTTTAAACTTTTGACATCACTAATCCATCATATATCTGATACAAAATTTCAAAATACTCTATGTAGCAGGTGCTGTGTAAAGAGAGTAGAATACCTGGGTAAAGAGAGTATCTCTTCACTCTGGTTGAGAGTGATTAGCCCTCCTCCCTACGAGGTATCACAATCTCCTTTCACCTCGTACCCGAGGATCATTATGACCTTGCCTTAGCACTACCTAAGTGAATATACGTCCTTTTCCCCTTCTATTTAAGGAGGTGTAACGGAAGAAAAAACCTTTTACCCTAATAAAGAGTGGGTCACACGTGGTGCAGTGAGACCCCTTCATCCTATTCCATGAGGTCCTACCTTAATTCCCTCTAACTTAAACGATAACAACCAAACTGGCTGATTACCCTTAGACTTCTTCTTCATCCAACGCCCACCCTTGGCATTTATGCTACCCGGTGCCGCGCAGTCCAATAAAAGTGGTTAGACGCTCAAGTTCGCTATTTTCTGTAAAGTCGTTTCGGATTTCTAACAGGTCTCTGCAACTATAGAGATGTTGCATGTCCATTTGTGAATTCACATTTTGGAAAAGCGGGCACTCTGATGTGGTCGAAACACCAATCCTTGCGAGATGTGCTGCAAGGTAGTGTGTCCCGCGGGAGTGCGAAAGGACGTCGCTCCAACTGAACGGAGAAGTGTACGGGAAAGTGGACCATCTTTGATTAGCAGTTCCCAGGAATCCGGGCCACCATTAAACTACAGACTTATATCATATACTGTATTTACCCACTGTTTATGGATTGATAACAGTTTTAGCATAGGGAGGCATCGGTAGTAATTATTTCCTTGGAAATATTTCTCTAAATAGAATATTTTTTTAATTAAAAATATACTCAAATGAATAGGAATATATTCAGTTATAGCAGAACTTAAATTAGAAAGGTATTTCCTTAACCCTTGCCAACATGTTAGCCAAAGGCTTTGGTTAGTCAAGGTTTTTGGTTTACATTAAAACAGTGGATAAATAACTGTTAGCCACGTGATCCCTACATTGACATTATATTACAGATTTACTAATTCTAAACTGTACTGGAATAGTAACTTGTCCAGGCACAACTTTAAAATCCCAAAATAAACTGACACAATTTCGACCACCTTACTTAAAATCTCACTTCGTAAAATGTATTGGCATTATTAATAATTAAAAAGCGTAAGATTTCACTTGTTTCCACCGTGCATTTTTTACAACCAAAATAAATATAATGACATTTATGGAGTAGTTACTGCCGTAAACGAGAGGTTCGGTTTTAAAAGTTTATAAATTGTCTCGATAACTAAATGAACTTTTTTTAGAAATCTAAACAGTTTTATAATTGTGTCTCAAATCTTGAAATTGACGAACTGTCGCACATTGGAAGGAAATTAGTTGAAAGTAATTAGCTAAACTTGGTACACAGACCTGATGGCAGTAACAATATAAAAGCTCCGTGTTTTGAATAATTTCACAATGCCCGACGCATTAGCAAGTGGATGCTAATAGCATATCTGGCAAGATAAAAAGTCCCCGAGTTAAAATTTCTAATTTACATTCACTACAGCCCCCCGTGGTAATTTTAATTCAGGCATAAGCCGTTGAAAAATATTTGTCTGGTATAGAGTTTTATATCGTTTTAAATTTACGAGATGTCAGGATTAAAATAATAAAATTTATTAAAACTATATTTGGCTGCCGCTAAAAACTGAACATTTCTGTATATAAAAATATTTTATTTTAAAATAAAAAACTACCAAATACATTTGCGCTAAATAGGTTTTTTATAACGTACATCCGTACGTCTACTTGTTTGTCGTGTAACTTGTCGTTGCATCGTCATTGCGGTCCAGCTGATCGGCTTCTATAACTATGATGATCTTCAGTCATTCTGCTTGGTCGTTCCGTTGCAGCAGTATTGTCATCACGTATTAGTAATTGTTATCACCTCACATGTACAAGTATTTTTGTTTCAATAAACCAAATTCTGAAGGGGGCATTGAATCTATTGAAGTATATTAGCAAGCGTTTCTATCTGTAACTTTTGTTGATTAACTAAAGGTTTCTGCTCAGAAATGGAGAGCATCCTTGCAATCATGGTGGCTGAAGGAAGGGTCAGGAACAATACCGACTGAAGAAAGGGTAGATTGAGCTTGACTTGGAAGATCACAAGAGTTATTGGTACAGTTTAGAATTGCATCATTGCGTATGTCAATTCCCTCGTAAAATCCTTCTTAACGAAGGCGGCATACTATCTTCTTTTGCGCCTTGGATCGAACTTGTTGGGTGTACTTCTGTTACAAGTTTGAAGTTTTGAGCAGGGCACCGTAGCTGGCGGGCGTTATGGTCGGGACTATCGATATGAGGTAAAACTATATGGACATGAAAACAGCAAACAACACTAGCTTCGCACCTACGTAGTATGTTTTAGCACTGCCACTGAGTGTTTCTTTTTATCAGTTCTTCTCTTTCCCTCAGCATTCTCTCTGTCAGGTTGAATATCCACAGAATATGTCATTATTGATGAAACAACGTCCATGTAAATCATATGTTTCATATATACCCTCTTTCTATTGTTGTTCATCCACATTAATTTATCCAGACATCCTGCAATTACGTTTGCTTTATTCGCCTGTTCTTCTACTTCTGCCTACAAACTTTCGTTATGTGAGAGAGTGATGCCCAGGTTATGGAATTCCACTACTTGTCTTGTTATACTTATCCTCTACCCCTAAATTGCGTCTCAAGAGGTCATTAGTCACTCTGGCCTCTCTGCCGAGCTACGCTATGGCGGTTAAGGTAAAATATAACGCTTTAGGTACTTAAATGCGTAGATAGATTTTGGATAGTGGAGATTAGTTATAATTTAGCAATAGAAATATGGTAGTTAACTGCGTTAGAGAGGCATTTGCCTACCTATATTAAATATATTTTTTCTATGGTTTTCACGAAAATTTAGTGTTTCATAAAGTTTATATACCTCACAAAATGTATGCTAAGCATTTTAGTGTTTTGATATTTACCGGATATAAATTTCGAGCAAAACAATGGTAATTTGTAAAAGAGTATTGGCAAATTAATATAACATAGATTTCATAACTATAAAAATTATTCACAGTATATTTCTTTTGAAGTTTGAATCAAAGGTATATATGCTTTCACTTGGAAACAAAAGTAGACCTTGCCTAAGGGAAATATATTTCGTCATGTCATGTCCGGTGTGTATCGCGCAAAGCGATGTTGTCCCTGAGGCAATTAAAAGCGGTTCCTGTGTGGACTGGATAAACAGAATTACAGCGGTAATCCGTGACGTGTTCATCATTTACTGTGTGAAAACTTGAAAACTACCCCCAAAGCATAACTATAAGTATGTAACCATACATTATTATTTGAATAGAGTTTTGCTTAGATGGAAAAATAATATTTTAACCTTCTTTTATGAAATATTCTTATTAGAAACTTTTACATAGGCTATATTTTAAATATTGCTAAAAGTATTTAAATAGGTTTTGACCTAGGAACATTAAAAAATCAACAGACTTGAACAAAATTTGGTTGCATTGTATTTTATGTGCCTAATAACTACATACAATTTATTTCCAAATACAAACGCTGTTTTACGTTCGGTAATTTCCAACACCATTTTTACAAACGAAATTTCTTGCTTTTTTTGTGGAATATTACATATATAAATTTTCACTACTTAGCGATACAGATCAAAACAAATTACGAGAAAATATGAGCCTTTTATGTCCATACAAAAAAATATATAGTTTTTGCTTTTGATTATCTATATCTTGATATCTCTAACACTAGAAATTGCACTTGACTTAAATTGTTATTTTTTATACAATAAAATCTTTTTCCAATATTGAGTGTGTATGTGTGTTTGTTTCTTTGAGTTTGTTTCTTTGTTTGTTTGTGTGTGTGTGTGTGTGTATATATATTTAAAACAACATAGGTTATTCAAATACAAGGATATTTATTAATTTATAATTTATGGATATAAATTAATAAATATTCTTGTATTTAAATAACCTATGTTGTTTTAAATTATTAAACAAGAAAACGTATTTTATATTATATATATATATATATATATATATATATATATATGTGTGTGTGTGTGTGTGTGTGTGTGTGTGTGTGTGTGTGTGTGTGTGTGTGTGTGTGTGTTTGTGTGTGGTTGTGTGTGTTTGTGTGTGGGTGTGTGTGTGTATGTGTGCAAATAAGCTTATGTACTTAAATTGACTTATTTTATTGGGTTTATTTTATATACAGAGAACGTAAAAGTAGAGCCTAACAGATATGGACTCTTTGATTAAATTTAAAAAAAGAGAACAAGATATAAATGAATCAACGACTCTCTCCGGCTTTGATTTCCGGTCCACCAAAATTTATCTTCTCACATTACCTGCACTCCTATCTGTGTCTTTTAGAACAATACTCAAATGACTGCATTGCCTCCATTTCACGTTTTTATTATATGATTAAATGTATTGGTATGTAAACGAAATAACACTCATACAATTTGGTGTCGGAGTAACAGATGGGATAGCAAAATAATAATGGACATAGGACCCTTAGTAAGTGATAAAGAGATGGAGATATATTAGGCATGCGTTGCGTTTTAATAGGAAAATACAATAAAAAATGCGTTAAAAATATAATACGATTATTAGTCTTGAAAATTTACTATAGGATCATTGGTCTAGAAATTCTAACACAGGAGCAGGATTGTAGAATCGTAACAAGAGTATCAACAGTGTAGAACAATTAACATCTCATCAGGAATGTAGACATGCTGATTTATTATCAGAAGTGTAGAAATGTTAACACATCATCAGGAATATAGAAATTCTGATATACTATCAGGAGTGTAGAAATAATATCTCATCAGGAATGTAGAAATGCCGTTATATTATCAGTAGAAGTATTAACATCAGGAATGTAGAAATTCTAACAAATAACTGGAATTAAGAAACAATAACATAAGATCCTTCATTTAGAAATGCCACCATAGGGCCAGGAGTTTAGAAATAAGAACATAGTATCTTGAACGTATAAATTATAAAACAGGATCAGGAGTGTAGAAATACTACGATATTAACTGGAGTGTAGAAATATTCCATAACTCACGATTATAAAGATATTAACACAGAATCATGTATGTAGAAATGATAAAATAAGAGGACAAACGTACACATATTACCATAGGATCATAAATGTAGAAAGTCTACGGTAGGAACTGAAATATAGAAATATAAACGCAGGATAATGCATAAAGAAATGCTAACATATTAACAGGAGTGTAGAAATGTGGCCATAAGATTAGCAGTGTAGACTGTTGTCATATTATCAGATTTGTAGAAATGAACGCTTAAGGTCAAGAGTGAAGAAATTGTAATGAAAGAACTGGTATGTATATGCTAACAGAAGGAGTGTAGAAATATTACCATATGATTAGGAGATCAGATATATTAGCGGTGTAGAAATCATAGCAGACGATCAGGTGCGCATGAAAACATTTTATCAGGAATGTAGAAATAGTAAAATTGTATCAGGAATGTAGAAATGGTAAAATTGTATCAGGAGTGTAGAAATAGCAAATTGTATCAGGAATGTAGAAATGTTTGACGCATAATTTGACGCTTTTTACGTCACAGAATCTGCAACAAACTATATACTCATTATTAACGCATTCACTTAGCCGAACTTTATACAATACGTTACATGCATTTCTACTTTTCAACCTTAAATCACATTAACCCAGTGTTCATTATGTACTGGAAGAATTTAGCTGGACGTTTTAGCAACATATTGATGTAACAAGGCAAATTAATGTAACTACTTTTAAACTATGTTGGCGCTCAACAGCCGTTTCGAATGTTAAGAATCTACAGAGTTTTAAAAAATTATCTACTCCCGTATTGTTATTTCATTTATTTAGAACGTTTGACTATTTAATACTTTACTATTTAAAATAATACAGTAACAAATTGAATATTATTAAATGGATAGTAATTTAAAAAAATAGAAGACACAAACAAATTCTGCTTTTTTAAAGAAAATATTGGAAAGAATGCCAATACTAAAAAAAAAAAATCAATATTAACAAATAAAACAAGTTACTTAAGATTAAACCCTTATGTACATTTTGATGACTATGTCATCATCAGAGGGTCTTATTACAAACTTACAATCTAGCGATAAAGAAGTTACAACTAGTCACCACCCTAGTTGACTCTAGTTTGTAACTACTTGTTTGATGGATTGTAATTTTGTAATAAGACCCTCTGATGATGATGGCATGGTCATCGAAATGTTTATAAGGGTTTAATATTTATTAACTTTTTTTATTTGTTATTTTTTATTATTTTTGTGGTATTGGGGTTCTTTCCAATATTTTTATTGTAATATATTGTACCACTGTGCTCTTGATAATGTGTAAATTCTACTATAATTACACAGAACCTTTGTATAATAATGTGCAAGCCTTTAGCTCTGTAAGTATTTTTGAAATGCATTAAATAACTTAAAAAATAAATACAGTGCACATAGCACATTATTTAAGTAGAGTTGTACTGATATTGCAAAAGAATAACATGAAATAACTGTTAAAACATAACGCAAATGATTCAAAACTCTTCCAAGCACCACGACTCGACTGTTCTCTATACCTTGTGCTCCGCTATTCAAATAGTATTTTTTTACGTATGGTACTGTTCGGATAATCTACGCCCGACTCTATTAACAAATAACATGTAACATGGTAGATAAATTGATATAATTTTTAACGAATTATGATGTTAAATATTGCAGCAATTTGTTACACAATTAGTTATTTGACCTGCAATGTCAAAAATTTAATTTTAGAGTTGTGCGTTCAATAATTGATTTATCCAACAAATATGAATGTAAATAAATCAAGTTTTACTGCACAAAAATATATAAAATACAAAGCAAAATTACATCTGAAACATTTACGCTACTTATGTTTTACAATTAAATTGTTTTACATACATAAATTTATAACAACTTTATATTAATAAAAGATTTATGGCATGGCACATGATATCCACATGAGATTGCCTTTACGCAATTTAAAATACATTTCAATTTATCTATTCGACATTAAAAAATTTTCTATTACATCACACAAATGAATTTACTCTTCTCTCATTTCAAAAAATAGAAACTTGCATTATTATGCCGTAACCAGTTAAAGTTTAAAAGTTAAATTTAGCCTTTTCCATCACTTGTGTCTAAAGTTATAACTTATCTGTATTGTAACAAAAGATGTAGAAAACATAGCTCCGGATTCAGATCTCGCCATTTTGCATTTTGGATTGGCGTTGGTCGGGATTTGGAACCTCGCCCGGTGTTGAATCTTAGCGTAGCAACATTTCTTCGAACAAAAAATAAAATTATAATAAACTGTTTCATAATTAAAATTTTAAAACAAAAAGCATCCCTTGCTCTTCGGATCTTGTAACGTCTGTATCGCCTTACATTTCGTCAAAGAAGCTACTTGAAGCAACCACGAGAGTTTTTCAACTTCTGCGCACCGTTGCTGCGCATCTTGCAAAATCTGGTTTTTGTATATGGATATTTGTCTCAATCAGGACTTTTATTTTATAATTTACAATTAAAAAAAAAAATATTTTATGTTTTAAAATTAATATCTCGTTTTGTTTTCTGAATCTGCTTTAATATGCAACATTACCTAAAATAATGTTACAAAGTTGGAAAATATTAGCGAAATTTAACAAAATGTCTAAGCGGTTAATGTTTACGGTTATCGGAAATACTGCTTTACCGACCGTTAAAGTCGGTTTTATATTGTTTTTACTCTAAACTTCGTCATAGACCGCGCATATAAAAGATCTATTCTAAAGATTATGCCTATCTTGAGCCGAACTTTTATATTGCTTGAAGAGTTAGGATTTTACGCGGTGACAGTTAAAATGGCGCATTAACTTCAGTGCTGTCCCGAGTTAATGTCGGCGGCTGCTGTGGAAAACATTAATTCTAATGAGAAACAAGTGAAAACACGTTTATTGGCTCCACCTGTCTACTCGACTTAATATCTTGCCGATACGGGAAGACAGTGTCTTTACAGTATTGCTTTTGGGGAAATAAATATTGTGATTAAAAGTGTCTAAGGGGATTAATGGGCATGGAAGGGCTGATCTAAGTGTAGCGTGGTTTGTGCCTTTTCCGTGCGACTGTGCGTCTTCTTATGAGGGCAAAGTTTTTCAGCGCAGTATTTTTTATCATTATTTTGTTACAGTTATTTTCAAGATTTACGATAGGGGCTTTAAAATGCTGATTACATAGGTCCATTATAAATATAATTATTAAACTAATTAATTAAATTATTATTAATTTAAAAGATTAAATACCTTATGAGTATACTATGGTATATCCCTACATATAGACAACTACTTTTGTTTTACAATAACTGATTCACTTTACTTCTGATTTCAAAATTGTGGCATTTACAAGTACATATTTAATTTTGTCTAGTTCTAACATGCTGGTAGGCAACGATACTCATAAATTTATTCTTTTAACTATAAAATCGTATAAATTGTCCTTAATTATTGTAAGTTGTGCATAGGTTGCTGCACTTGTTTTGATAAATTTTATATTTGAACCACTTATTTTTTCTTAAAGAAATTAATGAAAAGTTTATAAAATTGTAAATGCTGTTTACTTTATAAACGTTGGATTTGAATATATTATAAATTAATAATTACAACTCCTTGCTCTTATGTAATGCGTCGATTTCTCGATTTATTTCACTTAATCACCATTAATAATATTAATTCCCTAATAATACCCCTCACTTTCTTTCGCCTTTGATTCTTTACAGTAACTGTAATTTATTTCCGTATTATCTCCCTCCCTTAATATCATTTACTACCTAATTTTCTCCCTCAGCTAATACTTTTATTTTGCTAATTTACTTTTTAAAATTTTAATTTAGAATTTCTTAACAAAATTAACTTGTCGCCTCTTCGAGCCCTGGATTTTCACTAAATCATCTCGGGTTTAGTCAAATTCGAAACGGACGTTTTCGTACCGTTTTCATCCCCTCTGCAATTTTGATTTGCTTCTTAGACCGCTAATTCTTCTCCTGCCCTGTCAGAACTTCTCCTTTTTCGATTTTTCTTCGGCTTCGGTTGGAACTCATGGAAATGTCTCAAGTTCTAAGCTGGACGCGCTTTTTCTGAATTTGTAAAACTTTTTCTTCATAAATATACATGGTCCCTCTTGTCATAAACATGGTCCCTCATAAACATACACGTCAAACTTAACTCTCCTTTCTGGTAATTGTATCACGTACAACTCATCCTACAATTTATTCTTTCGAGGTATAATAATATTTGTAGTAAGCCTATACCAGGTGCTTGAAGTAACACTTTCTGGGCGAATGATTAACATCTGATAGTTAGCGCCAGTTTACTACGATCATTTACAATTTACGTATTCAAGTATTGAGTATTTATAAAGAATAAAAGGATTTAATGCTGCGCTAAGAAAGGATCTAAAAATATTCTTTCTTCATAATGATCACTACATTCTGGTCAAAGTAAAGCTGGTTGCAAGGTATGTAGAGGTATCCTGAGCTACTACGCGAACTGAAAACATCTCACGTTATATTTTAATCTAGATAGACCCCCTTTGCTAGGCTATTCTTGATTAAGAGCTTAACGGTGGGAAACGGGTGGAGTATGGGAGTTATGGTAATTTGGAAATAGCTTGTCAATTGTAATCGATTGTTGAGTATGTGTTTTGGGTGTAATTTGAAGTGTTTACATATAATATATGTTATATAATATATAATATAAATGTGTATAATTTATGATAAAATATATTTCAAGATAATTGAAGCAGATATTGAATATAAAGATGTTACGGTTGACCTTGTAAAATAAGTAATGTTTGTTAGAGAATAAACTATTCTCATTAGACGGTTACAGATTAAGGGAATCTATTAAAACCGTTTAAGAAGTTGGGTATTTAGGCTTTTAGCTTGAAGTATACCTTACCGGTATAGCTTGTACCGGATCATTATGCTAACAGTTTTTTACTTATAGGTTTTAATTAAGACTAAAAATAAAAACGTAATTTACGAAAATAAAGTGTAAATAAAAGTATTATTATCTTCTTTAGTTAAAACTTATCTATATTTATTAGTAATTAATTTATTCATACATTTCCAATACGGACAAAAAATGATTCCTAAAGAAATAATGGAATTACATGTAATGTTTGTAGAACGGGTAGTAGTGTCAAAACTCCGTTTTCATTGCACTAGTAGTGTATGTCTCACACTACTAACTAAACTATTAACATAACGTAAGTATAGAGAGATGGGTTAATAGATGGGGTATAGTGCTGGTCGCATAAGTGTAGTAGGCCCGCTAGGTGCTGGCTTTGAAGTGAACTGTCTTACGGTCTAACCGAAGGCAGTAGATAAATTCGTTCGAAGCTTCGTGATAAGTAAAATATTATTATATGGGAAAGCTTTATGGAAAGCAATTATTTAAAATTTGAAAGGAATGGATGTAGTAAAAGTTTAATGAATTAACCCATAAATCTGAACAGTAATGAGTCGCGATTAAAAATGGTGCTTATAGAACAACAGCATTAGCTAGAGGTAAGTTCTTTCTGCATTTTCCCTTCAGGTTGAGAGTAGGCCTATTTCCGGTAACGACCCTGCTCACGCAATTTCATAAATTTTCCTTAGGACTAAGATTGTGGACGTAAGCAAACCACCTATTTATTACATGAGCATATCCATGGCTACTTATATATATATACTTATATACTTATAATTATATAGATTATTACATTAAACGCATTTTGCGTTCCACCTTATCGTATTCAGCGAGTCATTCATGTTGCTTCGAGTGGTTACATTTAACGCCGCTAGAGTGGGCAATAATGGTCTATAAGTAGGTGGTATCGTTCCCAGATAATGTAATCTGATAAATTGATAAATGTAATACTGTATGTGTTTACTCTACTAGGATGAGTGAATAGCCTTCATTGATTTCATAAATTAAACACTGAGCAAGTGTAATTTTATAGGGAAATTTTTTCAGTGCAACATATACCGGGTCGTTTAGAGTGCTTGAAGCTCGTAGTTTATAGTGCATATATTATACTGAGTAGTTTATAGTACATTGTTAATAGTACACTGTATATAGTGCATAGTATGTAGTACATATAGTAACCTATTATGCATAATAGGTTATAGTCCGTCCATAGCTTACCGAGCATAGTTTATAGAGCATAATTTATAGTATACAAATTTTAGTACATAGTTAATAGTCCAAAGTGTATATTCCTTAGTTTATAGTGTATAGTTTATAGTGCATAGCTTATAGTTTATAATGTATTGTAAATAGTTTATAGTCCATGGCTTATAGTGACTACTTCTTAGTACGCAGTTTATAGTGCATATTTTATAATTCGTAGTTTATAGTCCTAAGTTTATACTCTATTGTTTATAGTGCATAATTTACCGTGATATGCATAGTTTATAGTAACTAGTTTATTATAGTGGGGATATCATCGATCATCAGTGACAAAAATCATTGTGATCCTTAAGAAAGAAATATTTGCTTACAATGATTACGGGAATAGAACATTTTTATTGACCGAAGCTCAGGGCAAATTATAATACTAATGCATATCTCTGATTGAGAAAAGATGCAAAAAAACAAAATATCTAACGAGAATAACAACAAAAAGAATCTAAAGTTATGTGTGAAATGTTTTTCTAGAGGTACGTTTACTATCCAAAATATAACATAGGGTATTTGTAACTTGAAATAAAAAAATTATATTTTGTATATTTGCCAATAGATAGTTATAAGTAGGACCGTTAGGCTGATACAACCCATGATTTTATCAATAAAGCGTCATCTAACCCATCTCGTTGTAGTAACAATAAAACCAGCAGTAAAATGACGTCAGTGGTTTTAGCGTAATGTTACGGAACCGGGACACCTTATGTCTTGCCCCAGTACTTGTTTAGTGTCAAGACATTCTTCCCATAGCAATCTGTTCTACTCGTGGCCTCAAAATTGCACTACGTTTTGTTGGGTTTATTGGCGAAACTTCAGTGAAACAGTCTTCAAAACTAACTGCTTTATAACCCCGAAAATATATTCTGTCACATAGAGAAGGGGTTAATTTTACTGTGTTTTATACCTTATATTCATCAAAGTATGGAAGTCGATTTCGTAAGCGAGTAAACGTGTTAGTTCGAACTCTCATCTTGACGTTTAATTCAATATAATTCTTGGATTTCTATTCTAATAACTAGAACATGCCTTGATAACAAATAAATAAAAACAAACAGATTACACTTTTTTGTATTAACTTAGCCAAAAACTACTACTTACTGATTTATTCAGCAGATGCGTTTTGGGCGAGGTAAGCGCATTATTCAATGCTGTGAATTACTGACAAGACTGTTGCTCAGGTGTGTTGTGTTGGTGTGAGTCTGTGGTGTATTTCTGTTCTGTGGTGTGTTATTGTTCCTAGAGTAGTTGTTAATTATGTGCTCAAATATAGTGTTTGATTGGGAGTGTGTTTTGCCATTTAGAATGTGTTGTGGATAGTATTTATGGTGTTTATACATCTCATAGTTGTCTACTGTTTTAAGTTTTTTCCTTTTATTGATGTAATGTAGTTTTGTATGTGTATGGCGAAATTTGATTGAGGTTTTGTCTTTCTTATCTGTTTTACGTGTTCTTCCTATCTTGTGGTGAATGTTCTCCCTGTTAGTCCTAGGTAAAAGCAGGGACAGTTGTTAACGCATGTTAGTTTAAACATGTGTAATCTACACGTACGTGTAACTACATAACGTCTACACGACATGTAATCTAAACGCATGTATGTGTACACATTCAAAACACACTACACTCACACACATAGACACATATCTAAAAACCCTACACTAGATAAAAAAAAGCAACAAACTAAACGCAACAGAAAACTATGAGATATATAAACACATAAATACTATATTGAACACATTCTGAATGGCAAAACACACTCACAATCAAATACTATATTTGAGCACATAATTAACAACTACTCTATGAACAATAACACACCACAGAACAAACATAAACCACAGACTCACACAAACACAACACACCCTAACAACAGTTTTGTCAGTAATTTACAGCATTGAATAATGCGCTGACCTCGCGCAAAACGTGTCTGCTGAATAAATAAGTAATTAGTGTTTTTTTTTCCAAATTCATACAAAAAGTGAAATTTACACAATAGCTTAAAAATGCACAACAAAAAAACTGAAAACAAATACTGTAGCTTCAACAAATGTAAATACTAAAAGATTTCACAGCATATTCACTAAATACCAATTATTCAGACAGGCTAGTTTCAAAGACAGCACCGTCCACTCTTGATATTGAACATTAGTTACATCGTAAGTGGTTCAAGTTATCAAGCAACTAAGTTGTTATTCTTCATATACTCTACTATTTATATACATTATAGTACAGTTTTCTGCCTTTCCTAACATTCAAATATTTCTCTTTGTTGACACGTTTCGGAATAACGCCATTCTCAAAACCTAAATAGTAATATATTTAAGTACAAAACAAAAGTTTTGTGGATAGAGTAATTCCGAAACGTTTCTACAAAGAGAAATATTTGAATGTTAGGAAAATCAAAAAACTGTAGGCCTACTCAAATGTATACAATTACTCCTAACAGAGGTGAAGAACAGCATATTAAGAATATCGAGACCCTGTTAATATTAAAATGACGTCAGATTTTTCTTGTCATTATAATTATTACGTTAACAATACATTTAATTACGTCATAATGTAAATAGGGAAATCCTTGAGTAATACATTTAATTACGTCATAATGTAAATAGGGGAATCCTTGAGTAATACATTTAATTACGTCATAATGTAAATAGGGAAATCCTTGAGTAATACATTTAATTACGTCATAATGTAAATAGGGAAATCCTTGAGTAATACATTTAATTACGTCATAATGTAAATAGGGAAATCCTTGAGTAATACATTTAATTACGTCATAATGTAAATAGGGAAATCCTTGAGTAATACATTTAATTACGTCATAATGTAAATAGGGAAATCCTTGAGTAATACAGCCTGTGTAAGGTTCCTTGTAAAGGTAGACTTTGCTAGAGGCGATTTAAATGAAACCCGTTCGTTTAGTGACTCTAAAACTCACAATAAAAATAGCAAGAGCCCGGCCGTTATTTTTATACTAGGTTAGTAAGAGCTTAGTTACAACAGTTCACAACAGTAAATATTAAAAGATTTCACTCAAAATCTCACTAAATACTAATATATTAATACATACAGACCAGTTTCGACCACGATGTCACCTTTATTAGTGAGTGGCGACTTTATGGTAGGGTCAGGTAGTAACGAGGCACTGATGAAGGCGACATAGTCCTCGAAACTAGTCTGTACGTAGTTTTATAAACTAGATTGTAGTGAAATTTTCAGTGAATAATATTTACAGTTTACAGAATATTTACAGTTTTTCCTTTTGGATATTTCAGATAGTTTTGAAATCTACCTTTCTCAAACTAACTCTAACAATAGGCCGTGCTGTATTTGTTGTTGGTACAGTATTGTTATTTATTGTGGCTTTCAGCCTAAACGTGCATTTTCAGATTTATTATTTACTATTATGTTCTTGTAGTTTTTATGAACAAATTTGTTATTCTGACATTTGTTATACAGAGTTGTTATTATATTACATTACTATAAGTAGCTACTGCATAAATAAGTGTAACTCAGCTACTGCTACTGACGCTTTTCCCAACAATTGATTGATTTACAAAGCCAACCGTCTACTCTGTAAATGAAACGATTGTTTCGAAACGCGTCAGTAAGCTCAAAGGTATTTACCTTTACGCAATAATTACTTATAGCTTAGTCAGTGAGTTCAAGATGATTGCAAGAAGCGACTTTGATAATACATTACACGACGAGAATGCAAAATTACCTATTTCTAATGATTATAAAAACTGTGAAAATTATCAAGTAAATAAGATTTATTAAAGTTATTAGTAAAATTGACCTGCAAAATAAATTGAAATTTCTGAACTAATTTCAGTGATATAATCACATTTTGCAAACATTGCCTAAACTCGTTACACACGTTGTCGGTAACTGTTCTTGCAAAGCTCCCTCACTGAGCTAAACGTGTAAACTGTGAACGGAAACGGAAGTGCTTATTTCACATTTCTGGATGTAAGCGGAGACATAAGCGTGCACATTAATTAATTACTCCAGACGCCAACACATATTTTAGCTGAAATGCACCGCGGAGCTGGGCTGCCATTAAAGGAAATGAGGTTGGGCATTATATATCGAATAACAGTTAGAAGTTTGCAAATGAAAAGCTCGTGTATGTGCTTCGTACAAGTAGTGTTTGTATTTATTTAAGCACAGGTTGGGAAGCACAGTGTAGTGGGTAGAGGGGTAGATCCCATGTAGACACAACAAAAACCATGCGCTTTTTCAATGTCGTGGTTACGTGTATAATACAATGTAATTGTATCACTCATATAACTAGTTTAGGCCAGATCACAATCATTTTCTGTCCGAACTGTTTTTTCAAAATGTTTTTAATTAATCGTTTTTACGTGCCTGTCGGTCAGAAATAATTTTTACAACCCTATTACTCACCAAATACACCCAGACCCACCATAATATCCACCCCTACACTAATCTACGATAATCTTTGAGATCAGTTACAGTCTGAGCTGAAATGGGACAAATCTCCCGAAACAGCCGTCCTCAACCAATATACGTACGTACTACTATAGAAAAGTTGTAAAATAGTCACGAGTTTTTTAGTGCAAACTATTAGCTCACGTGGAGATGGAATCAACAAATATATTTTGCAATAGATTTTAAATTAAAATCTCGATGTTCTTGAAACTTTTAACTTTAAAGGTACTTTAGAACGGGATGTCAATGTGACACACACGCACGCACAAGCACACGCACGCACACACAGACGCACACGCACACACACACACGCGCGCGCGCGCACACACACACACACACACACAGCTACACAAACACATACACTCACACACATACAAACACATACACTCACACACACACACACACACACACACACACACACACACACACACACACACACACACACACACACACACACACACACACACACACACACACACACACACACACACACACACACACACACACACACACACATACACACACACACACACACACACACACACACACACAGATAGAGAGAGAGAGAGCCACGAACAACTAGTTTTAAAACAAACCGACTAGTTTTGACGATTAGATGTCACCTCCATCAGTTCTTGGGTAATAATTAATTATTATTTACTACAACAAACAATGTAAATACAGATAGTCAAGCCACAGTATTGGGTCTTTTTGAAGGATATTGTCTTTATCAGGAGCTACATTTTAAATGATCGACCCTAGTATGACACCAATAAATAACTATTTGGAAGGAAAATAATTTTTGAGATTTATTACAGTTCTGATTATTTATAAAATTCGTGACAAAATAAAAATATTTAAACTAATCAATGGGATCTAAGTAATCTCGGTAAACCATCAGTGAATAACATACATCTTATGTTGCTGTCACAGTTTGATAATGTACCACACAGCAATGTGTGATAACAACCACACAGCAAAGTGAAATAGTACCACACAGTAAAGTGTGTTAATAACGACACAACAAAGTTTGATAACAACCACACAGCAAAGTGTGCTAAGAACCACACCGCAAAGTGTGATAACAGCGACACAGTAAATTGTGATACCAACAACAAAGCAAAATGTGATAACAACCACACATCAAAGTGTGATAACAACCACACAGCAAAGTGTGATGACAACCACACAGCAAAGTGAAATAGTACCACACAGTAAAGTGTGTTAATAACGACACAACAAAGTTTGATAACAACCACACATCAAAGTGTGATAACAACCACACAGCAATGTGTGATAACAACCACACAGCAAAGTGAAATAGTACCACACAGTAAAGTGTGTTAATAACGACACAACAAAGTTTGATAACAACCACACAGCAAAGTGTGCTAAGAACCACACCGCAAAGTGTTATAACAGCGACACAGTAAATTGTGATACCAACAACAAAGCAAAATGTGATAACAACCACACATCAAAGTGTGATAACAACCACACAGCAAAGTGTGATGACAACCAAACAGCGAAATGGGATGGTAGCCACAAAACAAAGTGTGATAATAACCGTACTGTAAAGGGTTATAAAAACCATGCAGCAAAGTGGGATAACAACCGCACAGCAAAGTTTGATAACAACCACACAACAAAGTGTGATACAACAACACAGCAAAGTGTGATAACAACAACAAAGCAAAATGTAATAACAACTACATAGAAAAGTCTTATAACAACCACACAGCGAAGTGTGATAAGAACTACACAGCAAAGTGTGATAACAAACCCACAGAGAAGTGTGATACCAACCGCACAGCTAATTTGGATAACAACCACACAGCAAAGTGTAGTAACAACCACACACCAAAGTGTGATAAAAACCACACAGCAAAGTGTGATAAAAACCACACAGCAAAGTTTTATAACAACCACACAGAAAAATGTGATACCAACCACAGAGCAAATTGGGATAACTACCATACAGCAAATTGTGATAACAACAAAACAGCAAAGTGTGATCCCAACAACAAAGCAACGTGTGATAACACCAACAAAGCAAAATAAGATAACAACAGCATAGAAAATCCTGATAAAACCACACAGCGACGTGTGATAAGAACTACACAGCAAAGTTTAATACCAACCACACAGCAAAGTGTGATAACAACCACACAGCAAAGTTTGATAACAACCACACAGCGAAGTGTGATAAGAACTACTCAGCAAACTGTGATAACAACCACACAGCAAAATGTGATACCAACCACACAGCAAATTGGGATAACTATCACACAGCAAATTGTGGTAACAACAACACAGCAAAGCGTGATAACACCAACAAAGCAAAATGTGATACCAACCACACAGCAAAGTGTGATAACAAACACACAGAAAAGTGATATACTAAGCACACAGCAAATTGGGATAACCACCACACAGCAAATTGTGATAGCAACAACACAGCAAAGTGTGATAACACCAACCAAGCAAAATGTGATAACAACAACATAGAAAATTCTGATAAAAACTAGACAGAGAAGTGTTATAAGAACTACACAGCAAAGTGTAATACCAACAACACAGCAGAGTGTGATAAAAACCACACAGCAAAGTTTGATAACAACCACACAGCAAAGTTTGATAACAACCACACAGCAAAATGTGATACCAACCACACAGCAAAATGTGATACCAACCGCGCAGCAAATTGGGATAACTTCCACACAGCCAATTGTGATAACAACAACACAGCAAAGTGTGATAGCACCAACAAAGCAAAATGTGATAACAACAACATAGAAAATTCTGATAACAACCACACAGCGAAATGTGATAAGAACTACACAGCAAAGTGTGATAACATTCACACAGCAAATTGGGATAACTACCACACAGCAAATTTTGATAACAACAACACAGCAAAGTGTGATAACAACAACAAAGCAAAATGTGATAACAACCACACACCAAAAGGGTTGTTGAAAGATGTATGTGTTTTAAATATTTTTGTTTTGATGATTTTGTACTTTTGTTATATGGTATTATATTACAATGCATCGATGTCAAGGTCAAAGTCATTCATATGATCCAGTTATTTTTCCATAATAATGGAATAAAAATAAACTCAAATATAATTATCATAGTTTCATTTTTGTAATAAACATACAGGGTTTGTTTGGTCTATAACCATGTTTATTCTATTTCGTTACGGCATGAAACGGTGTCTTCGGAAGTGTTTAGACAGTTTCTATAACGTAATTGCATCTATATTGCACCACCTGTGTTTTTCCTCCCTCGGGATAAGTCTAATGCTACTGTGTCTTTCAAATTTTCAATAAGCACTGTTCAGTTAGTTGTGTCCACTCCTTGGATTTCCTTAGGGATTTTACTTTGTTCGTTTCCCGTTGGATGAGAACTTTACAATACTGTGACGTAGGTGGTGGTTAGATTGCAATAAAGAACTCTGCGTTTTGAAAATTGTATTTATGACATTTTCTCTACCGAGCGGCGCATATATGCGCCGTTTGGTTTTTCACAAGGGACCGGCGGTAAAAATTAGATGTTTCCACACAGACTACTTTAATGTGGGTCCGACCTTCGTTACAGACCAAAAGTGGAATGATGTTGTAATAAGTTATTATGCTACATAAAAATACCACAAGTATGTTTGATGAATGTATACTTTTGCTTTTACTGTTTTGGGATGGCGCATATATGGGGCGGTCGGTCTAGAGCACGAAGTCCGATCATAGACCGATCGTCTCACGTAAGAGCCACTACAAAGGCTTATATAAACGAACGCCCAACTAACTCGTGTTAGTTACGCCATGCTAGACAGAATGCTTATATAGGCCTATATATCGAAATGATACACACAATATCAACATTATTGTAAGAGAAACAAATATGTTTGATTTCTAAACACAGAACAATATATTTACAAACTTACCACTCACTTGTAACACGTTAACATCTTCTCTGATAAATGTCATTTAGAGTAAACCTAATAAAACGTAATCATTGAAAAAGAAAACTGCCTTAGGAATAAACAAGAATGTTATTTCTATGTCATTGGCCTTGAAAACTGAGAGACCAAGTATTCCACATAAAGTCAGACATGTCTGTAGACAGATACGAATATAATTCAAGCCGTTAAAATAAACTACTGATTTGTGAGTGGAATAAAAGTAACGCGCAGACTCCCAAATATTACCCATCGGTTCATTTTAACTACCCTGGGCGCATATGTGAGACGTCGGTCCAGGAAGAGAGACCGTACGGCGCATATGTGGGACGTCGGTCCAGGAAGAGAGACCGTACGGCGCATATGTGGGACGTCGGTCCACGACGAGAGACCGTACGGCGCATATGTGGGACGTCGGTCCACGACGAGAGACCGTACAGCGCCTATGTGGGACGTCGGTACAGGACGAGAGACCGTACGGCGCATATATGGGACGTCGGTTCACGACGAGAGACCGCACGGCGCATATGTGGGACGTCGGTACAGGACGAGAGACCGTACAACGTATATGTGGGACGTCGGTCCAGGACGAGAGTCCGTACAGCGCATATATGTGACGTCGGTCCAGGACGAGAGTCCGTACAGCGCATATATGGGACGTCGGTCCAGGACGAGAGACCGTACAGCGCATATGTGGGACGTCGGTCCAGGACGAGAGACCGTACAGCGCATATGTGGGACGTCGGTCCAGGACGAGAGACCGTACAGCGCATATGTGGGACGTCGGTCCAGGACGAGAGACCGTACAGCGCATATATGGGACGTCGGTCCAGGACGAGAGACCGTACAGCGCATATGTGGGACGTCGGTCCAGGACTAGAGACCGTACAGCGCATATGTGGGACGTCGGTCCAGGACGAGAGACCGTACAGCGCATATGTGGGACGTCGGTCCAGGTAGAGAGACCGTACAGCGCATATGTGGGACGTCGGTCCAGGACGAGAGACCGTACGGCGCATATGTGGGACGTCGGTCCAGGACGAGAGACCGTACGGCGCATATGTGGGACGTCGGTCCAGGACGAGAGACCGTACGGCGCATATATGGGACGTCGGTCCAGGACGAGAGACCGTACAGCGCATATGTGGGACGTCGGTCCAGGACGAGAGACCGTACAGCGCATATGTGGGACGTCGGTCTAGGACGAGAGACCGTACGGCGCATATGTGGGACGTCGGTCCAGGACGAGAGACCGTACAGCGCATATGTGGGACGTCGGTCCAGGACGAGAGACCGTACAGCGCATATGTGGGACGTCGGTCCAGGACGAGAGACCGTACGGCGCATATGTGGGACGTCGGTCCAGGACGAGAGACCGTACAGCGCATATGTGGGACGTCGGTCCAGGACGAGAGTCCGTACAGCGCATATATGGGACGTCGGTCCAGGACGAGAGATACTTTAGCATAGGTGTTGACCTATTTTTATATTAAAGCTTACTCAGTTATTACTCAGTAGTATATATATATATATATATATATATATATATATATATATATATCGATATTTAGGATTAATGTTAGCCAAATGTGAATTCATCTGTAGGATAAAGGATATATGCGACTGATGTTTGGCTTGAACATTAACCACTATCAGAAATATTTAGCGGAAATGTTACCCAATATTATCCTGATGTTAACTAGCTACAGTAGAGGACTCCAAAAATTGCAAGACCAAAAGAATGTCAATCAATGACGATTTCAGAAAAACCAAAAAACTGTAGAAAATGTAAGGAATATTTTACCTTAGCCACCTCACTAAACTGAGAAGCCCCACCCAAACCACAGGGTGCATAAGTTGAAATAATTATGATCAATTGTCAATCAGAAATCCAGATTGAAAAATAGAAACTAAGACATATTAATTAGTTTAGTAATACAAAATTATAATGTGGCAATTAATGTAACTCATCGACAAAAGCTAAAATTTCATTTGTAAGATGTAGTTAATAGACGTTTCAATAGGATCTCGTAATATATTCGAAAATAAGAGAATATAGATAATAAAAACCTTTATTAGATGTTTAACTACTTATTGAAAATAATTAAACTTTACGAGTGTGTTTTAAGTAGATTCTTAAAAAGTATCAGACTTGCCTAAAATGTTTTAACTTTGAAAATGGAGATAAATTCATTATATTTAGTAAATTACAGTAAAATGTATCGAAATATACAAATGTTATATTTATATTTCTATACAAATATGGGATTACATCTTTAAAATTTAATAAAGGAGGCCTACATAAAGTAGCATAATGTACGTGTTAAAACAGCTGTAAAACATAACCAATAAAGTCAAATCAGCTGTTGTAAACATGATTTGCCTCGAGTGGAAAACATTCTGTTATAAATAACGATAACAAATATTTTTTTTATAAATGTAGGACTTGTATTCTGGCTGAAAAGTGGCTGTAAAAGAAGGATTGGTCTACGAGATAATTCTAAAATAGATCCAAGCAATAAAGAATAACTCGAAGCTAGTTACTCGCAGCACTGCCTCATTTTTACTGAAAACCAGGACGATATTGTTCTGGTACAGAGTCGAATACGCGTTAACTGCGGTTAGTTTACGGCAAGGGACTCTGTGTTTTAAAACCATAGCAGTTTTGCATTTCGGTCCAGATTAAAATGACACTCAATATATTATTGCATATTATGCACATGAAACCCGTAAAATACTTAGGTGAACACCAGGAGAAAAATACAAAGAGAAACGATAGAATGTTAGTTTCAAAAAGAGTTTTTATTTTGGACAACTGTTTCGCTTTACTCAAACATCATCCATTACTGCTGTACTTGTAAAACTGTATCAGTAAGCAATAAGTCATACTGACTGGTCTCTGTAAAACTTCAAGCAGGCTAAACTCTAATAACACAAACTTTAAAAAAGCATGCCACTCAAAGGATCAGGGTTTGAGAAGCAAACATCGGCCAACCTGATCGAATCGTCGGAAGTAATCAGCGGGACCTTTAATAAGCAAACGTTATAGGGCTGGATTATTGAAGGAAGCCACTTCTCCCGAGTGAACGCAATCAGATCAAATTGCATCGTTATCTACAAACCAGAGAAATTCAAAGGCGAAGTCATTCCACTTTCATCGCAACGTTGAAAGCCAGTGGTTACGTCACCGTCGAGCTACCCCTGTAAATTAACGCCAGCGTTTATTGCTTCCAGTAGAATTACTGTAAAGTACTTTATTACGGTAATTTAATTGTTTTCCTTTATAATTATATCCACGTACACACAGACACAGACACACACACAAACTCACACACACACACACACACACACACACACACACACACACACACACACACACACACACACACACACACACACACACACACACACACACACACACACACACACACACACACATACACATCCCCACACACACAGACACACATACACACAGACCCCACACATACACACACACACACACACATATATATATATATATATATATGACGGTGAAGTTAAAAGAGGATTCATCAAAAGGAGCTAAAGAATAATAGATAAATAGGAAAAGATAGTAGATGCACACAGAGACTGACGTCAGGCAGAAGGTATATATTGGTAGACAAGTAGATAAGAATAGAATAATGATGGATAAATAAATAGAGAGCGAAATAATTTAACCACATATACATAGATAGAGTGCTAAGAATAGACTGAAAGAGAAATAAGTAGGTACAAAGAGAAACTGATAGAGGAGAGAGATAGAGTTAGGCAAGTAGATAGTTAAAGATAAATTGAGAGTTAGACATATAAATGTATAGATAGAAATACAGATGTATGTAGATATGGTGGTAAGAATAAGCAGAGAGATAAGTGGATTATTAGAAAGAGATATTAGATATAAAGAGAAAACTATAGAGTCGAGAGCCAGGCGGGTAGAGCTAGGCAAATAAATAGGTAAACATGGATAGGTAAACAGATATATAGCGATAGATATGTGAAGGATACATGCACATAGACACATCAATTAGGAGGAAGAGAGAGGGAAAGAGCCAAAGGTTTTTACTTTCTTAGATAATCTGCGAGAATATTTTTGCTGTTTGAACATTGTTTTACTTCAAGACACACTAGGCATAATCGTGCTTAAAATCCTATATATACTTCTTGTCGCCTAGATCTTGCTGAACCTTTCGGATCCTTGGACCTTGGAATCCTTGCAAATTCTTTAGCACAAATAAATCTAAAAATAGCCAAATATATCATTTAATGTATAGGAAGGTACTTATTTTGTTTGATTAATAACAACATATAATGTGAGAATAATAATCCACGTACAAATGCTTACAGATACACAAACACAAGGATAGAAATGTTTTTAATATTTAGATTTTTAAATCTAAAAGTGTTTTATTGTCTATGAAAAATGTGACAACGGTTGTTGGGAAAATGTCGAAAGCGTTCAGAATTTATTGCGCCAACACAAACCAACACAAACACACACACACGCACACACACACACACACACACACACACACACACACACACACACACACACACACACACACACACACACATACACACACACACACACACACACACACACACACACACACACACACACACACACACACACACACACACACACACACACACACACACACACACACACACACACACACACACACACATACACACACACACACACACACACACACACACACACACACACTATAATATGTATGTATGACGTTTTTATTGTTAATTAGGAATTATTTATTCTTAAACTTCACTAAGTGTTAATTTTAGCTATACAAAGTGTGCGTCACCTTGAAGATATAAATGTCTCACATTGATGAAAAGGCTAAAATATATAGAATTATAAAAATTCCTGGTAATGCAATTATTGCATAACAATATCTATATACATGTATGTATGGAAGTATAATATATCTGTACACATGTATGTATGGAAGTATAATATATCTGTATGGATGTATGTATGGTAGTATAATATATGTATATACATGTATCTATGGAAGTATAATATATTTATATACACATATGTATGGAAGTGTCATATATGTATATACAAGTATGTATGGAAGTATAATATATGTATATACAAGTATGTATGGAAATATAATATATTTATATACACACATATGTATGGTAGTGTCATATATGTATATACAAGTATGTATGGAAGTATAATATATGTATATACAAGTATGTATGGAAGTATAATATATGTATATACTTGTATGTATGGAAGTATATATGTATATACAAGTATGTATGGAAGTATAATATATGTATATACAAGTATGTATGGAAGTATAATATATGTATATACATGTATCTATGGAAGTATAATATATTTATATACACATATGTATGGAAGTGTCATATATGTATATACAAGTATGTATGGAAGTATAATATATGTATATACAAGTATGTATGGAAGTATAATATATGTATATACTTGTATGTATGGAAGTATAATATATTTATATACACATATGTATGGAAGTGTCATATATGTATATACAAGCATGTATGGAAGTATAATATATGTATATACAAGTATGTATGGAAGTATAATATATTTGTATACACATATGTATGGTAGTGTCATATATGTATATACAAGCATGTATGGAAGTATAATATATGTATATACAAGTATGTATGGAAGTATTATATATTTGTATACACATATGTATGGTAGTGTCATATATGTATATACAAGTATGTATGGAAGTATAATATATGTATATACAAGTATGTATGGAAGTATAATATATGTATATACTTGTATGTATGGAAGTATAATATATTTATATACACATATGTATGGAAGTGTCATATATGTATATACAAGCATGTATGGAAGTATAATATATGTATATACAAGTATGTATGGAAGTATAATATATTTGTATACACATATGTATGGTAGTGTCATATATGTATATACAAGTATGTATGGAAGTATAATATATGTATATACTTGTATGTATGGAAGTATAATATATGTATATACTTGTATGTATGGAAGTATATATGTATATACAAGTATGTATGGAAGTATAATATATTTGTATACACATATGTATGGTAGTGTCATATATGTATATACAAGTATGTATGGAAGTATAATATATGTATATACAAGTATGTATGGAAGTATAATATATGTATATACATGTATCTATGGAAGTATAATAAATTTATATACACATATGTATGGAAGTGTCATATATGTATATACAAGTATGTATGGAAGTATAATATATGTATATACTTGTATGTATGGAAGTATAATATATGTATATACTTGTATGTATGGAAGTATATATGTATATACAAGTATGTATGGAAGTATAATATATTTGTATACACATATGTATGGTAGTGTCATATATGTATATACAAGTATGTATGGAAGTATAATATATGTATATACAAGTATGTATGGAAGTATAATATATGTATATAATTGTATGTATGGAAGTATATATGTATATACAAGTATGTATGGAAGTATAATATATGTATATACAAGTATGTATGGAAGTATAATATATGTATAGACATGTATCTATGGAAGTATAATAAATTTATATACACATATGTATGGAAGTGTCATATATGTATATACAAGTTTGTATGGAAGTATAATATATGTATATACAAGTATGTATGGAAGTATAATATATTTATATACAAGTATGTATGAAAGTATAATATATGTATATACAAGTATGTATGGAAGTATAATATATGCATATACATGTATCTATGGAAGTATAATATATTTATATACACGTATGTATGGAAGTGTCATGTATGTATATACAAGTATGTATGGAAGTATAATATATGTATATACAAGTATGTATGGAAGTATAATATATGTATATATATGTATGTATGGAAGTATAATATATGTATATACAAGTATGTATGGAAGTATAATATATGTATATACTTGTATGTATAGAAGTATAATATATGTATATACATGTATGTGTAGAAAAATATTATATGCGTCCACATGTATGTATGGAAGTGTAATATATGTATATACATGTATGTGTAGAAGAATATTATATGCGTCCACATGTATGTATGGAAGTGTAATATATGTATATACATGTATGTGTAGAAGAATATTATATGCGTCCACATGTATGTATGGAAGTGTAATATATGTATATACATGTATGTGTAGAAGAATATTATATGCTTCCACATGTATGTGTGGAAGTGTAATATATGTATATACATGTATGTGTAGAAGAATATTATATGCGTCCACATGTATGTATGGAAGTGTAATATATGTATATACATGTATGTGTAGAAGAATATTATATGCTTCCACATGCATGTATGGAAGTGTAATATATGTATATACATGTATGTGTAGAAGAATATTATATGCGTCCACATGTATGTGTGGAAGTGTAATATATGTATTTCAATTGGTAGAATATTTCTTGATAATTTACGATAAAAAAACTTGAATCAGTATAGGAATGTATACTCATTATATTACAGAGAAACGCCTTTAATATTTGGTGGTTTACAGCACAACATCAACGCATGCTTTATATAGGCCAGGATGAAAAGAAAATGCGATAGAGTTATTAGAAACCTATTCTATATAGTGTAAATGTAACACATTCCACCAACCAAGGACTCTCTTGCTAATATAAGTTGCACACAATTATAAATAAGACGATTATAGGGACGTAAATAAACATACGTGAAAGCTTAGATACACAAAAATATAATAATAAATGTACATTAATAGAACAACAGCTCCAAGTGCAGACAAAATATGATGCACTGTAGAAGGTGATTGACAGTTTGACATTGCCATATGTGCAATAGAAATATGGTAGTGCTCTGACCTAATTCTTTTCTCAATATTGTAATAGGTTCATACTCTATATTTGTCATTATTATTTACATTTCATTATTTAGAACGATATTTTACGTGTTTTTTCTTATAAAAATTAAAGTTTAATCACGTTTTTTTGTAAAATAGTAATAGGAGAGAAAACATCAAGTAATAATTTGATTTTAAATGGAAAACAAATTATAAAATACGGAGTTTAATGAATATATTTATTTTTTTAAATAAAAATTAGTGAGCTTAGTTGACGTTCTAAGTATCACCGTATTAAGTAGTTATCTTTTATTTAGGCCAACAAGCGGGAGTACTACTAACTAAAATGATTTATTTTCTACTTGCCGTATAATTCACCAATAACAGACATTTATCTACAAAATATAAAGCCTGCGGTACATATTGCGTCGATCATCTCAGCTCGGATGTAGGTATGTTTGTTGAACAGATGCCTATACATTTTATATTTTGGAATTCAGTTTTATCACTGTTTTAGGACTATATAAAAAGGAAGCAAAATATAAATAAAATATAAATATTTTTCAAGATTCGTTTACCCTAAATTTAATTTTAATTTTATTAGCATTCGATTTGTTTTTTTTAAATTCCACCCAATATCATGAACTCAAAGCAAATAGTGTTTTTTTTATCTGATTTTCATTTTGTTCACAGGTATATGAAGAGACACATGCTGAACAAATTTAAAAAGATATACTCTACCTTAACGTGAGTTACAGTTTAAATGGGGCTATATATTCAATATTACTATATTCAATTTACTGTATTAAAAATTACAATTTTCACTTCTTTCTATTAGTTACAATTCTCCTTATATATATATTTATATCTTGTTCAAATTTTCAATCGCCAATAAAATACTTTTTATTCACCCCCTCTAGTTCAAATACAATTTCTAAATCTTTTCCTAAATGACACTTAATGTTAATTACGTTTTTTAAACATTTATTTAATAACTAGACTAAATAACCTAATTCTAATTGTATATGGGAAAAATACATTTCACAAAAGGGGCATGGTATGCAATATAGTTTTTTCGTCCCATTTGGCTTAAAATAAGTGATTAAATGTGATTTCATAAAACTGCTGATTTTATGATTATGTGGCTGCCATATAGATTATGTGGTTGAAGAGCTGTTTTATCCCGCAAGGGTAGTGCTACCATATTTATATTTATTGTAATTATTTAAACAAACTAACTCAAATAAAATTTATCTTTGCCGACTTAGATAGCAATTGACTTTCAAGGAAGGTTTATATTATTTATTGTTAATCTAGACTAAAACATACCAACTACGTTTAGATATAAAATACGTTTATGCAATAATAATAATTTATAATGAGTTTATAAAATACAAAATGTCAGATTCATTATTCAGTTAGTAACATTCGCCAAGAGAAATTTACTATTTACATTAACAATTTTTCTCCACGTTTCCAATTAATATTTAATCCAAACCGACAGTAAAAAAGCCAATTAAACCGTCGACGTTCTTCAGCTGCTTCCGTTGGCAACACTGGTGTGACGTGATTAGATTTAGAGGTCGAACTTGCTGATTTATTCATTCACTCCCGACAGCGCACCTTAATCTATTCTCTAATGAAATCACGTCATATACGGTTTGCTTGGATTCTGCAACAGTTGTGTTTAAGCTTAAACATACACTAGTAAAGTATTTACATTCAAATCCCTAAACTATTAGATTCACATCATCTAATAATAATATATTTCTGTGTGTTCGCGCACGCGCGCGCGTGTGTGGGTGGGTTGTGACATACGCAATATTGTATTTTGTGTTAATATGATATAATGGGGACATACTCATTATGCTGGTAATATTTTCAAAGTTTATTCAACGTTGATGAAAACGGTTTCTAGATAAAGAAAAGATTTAATTGTAAATAAAATGATGTACTAATGCATAAATACAGTAAAGAGTAATGTGATAGGTTAGGTCTCCATCAGGAAGGTGACCATGCTATATTTGCGACGGGTTACTCCACTACCTTATAGAATAAACAGTATTAATGTTACAGTTTTTGCGTGTTTTAAAATAAGACCAAACGTTTAAAATATGTTTCAAACTCGGCTTCCACAATATGAGTAGTAAAATAATTGCACTGAACAAGTATTAAATCCAGTTAATCAAACGTTCATCATAGGAGAAGGTAATAAAAAACTTTCAGTAACATTAAATGTTAATGATAGGAAAATCAGTCGATCATAGCTGAAGCTGCTTACCAACTTACTATTAATAACATTTATTAAACAATAACACTTAAATATTTTTGGGAAATTAGGAGGTTTATTAGGATATTCTAAATACACATGAGCCAATTTAAAATTCACTACTGTGTTATGTAGATTCTTCTAGGGGTGGCTAGAGCACATGTCTTTTGATGTTGCAGATTAGCTTTGATCTATAATTACGGTCACAAACCGAATTAAAAGAGTCGCAGTAATGTAAGGCTTATTTACATAGGTTTACAGCAGCGTATTTGTTCTGTAACATGCTAAATACTTTTTGGTTATAATTCAGCGTGTTGCATAAATATTTGTTATTTAGTTAATGTTATATCAACCTTATTTAAAAGAAATGTTTGTTTATAAAAAGATTTTATAACAACGCCAGTCATAATGACGCCATGTTAAAAAGTAGTGACCAATGAAAGGCCTTTTTTGAATATACAAGGGTGGGGAGATTTGCCTTGTAGAACCTTGTGCTAGGTTACCGTGAGAAAAAGCGTTGCATCTATCTTCCGTTAGCTACGCTGCCCGGAGGATTACCACGGGCTTGCTGTTGTTGAATTTTGTGTTAAAAGTTTAATAACCTAATTTTCAAAATTTATTAACAACCGGAAATGTTTTATTAGTGGTTTTGTTACGTTTAGTTTATTATTTTTAAAATTGAAATATGTTATAAGAGCGAGCCCTTGTATATTATTATATGTCAAAACAAAGCAACGAAAGTTTAAGTAATTGCCAAGGTGTGTTTTTAGATTTAATTTATAGATATTTTTCGATAGTTCAACATCAGTAAATATGCAATACAATAGCTTGCACTAACCTAGCTTTATCATAAACATTTGTGAAGAAAGTGATCTTTTTTTTTTATTCATGAAGTTGAACATGTGAAGTAACACTTTTTTCAAGTGTAATGTTTCAATTGTTTCAAAATTAAATTTTTTTTGTAAACACAAACGAGAACTTTAATGTAACCTGTCTTTGTTAGAGCGATTAAACAGACATCCCGTTTGCCTGAGCTAATCGTAAGATTACAGATTGTTAAGACAAACAATTGGCTCGATGGGTCTTGTAAAGTATAAAGCATAAAGTAGTGAAAAAAGGTAATTAAAGTTTCTTAAATAAGTTAAAGTACACTACCATTTGCCAAAATACTGGGGGTTACAGTTCCAACTTTTTAAATTTGAGATGACATGAAAAGATATTGTTGTAAGGTTTTCTACAGTAAATAGTAGCATGTAACAACATATAAAATAACAACCTGATTATGTCGGACTAAACGCTTTTATTACTTGCAATAGAAAATTGTATTTTAATGGAAACTTAACATAATGTTTTATTAATTCCATAGAGTGTTTAAAGATCTTTTTTTCAGACGTCTTTTAATAATCAAAATTATATTCTCGAATTTCTTGAAAAAGTGAGCAGGTAATGACCCCCAAAAATTAAAGGTTTTGATAAAAGGACAATCATAAATTCATTTAAATATATTTCAAGTCCTATAATATCACGTTGTCTGCATAACAGATAACTGTATATATTGCTGAATTACAATATGCTACAATATGCAATAAGTATTTAGTTGGGATAAATTTAGTTTAAAAAAATAATAATAAAGTTTACCAATGTAAACTAAGTTTGTTTATAGTTTTAGAATTGCCACACACGAGAACATATGTACATGTTTAGCGCAATGTTTATTTTGTGTATTAGTAAAATTAATATCGTTTAAACCAAATTAAACCGATCGGTATACATTGTTGCTATACTTAAATGTACTATAACTTAGTTACAGGTGTTGAAAAAACTTCTTTATCTTATGATGTTCGTGTACGTTGAAATTGAGGTAAAATGTAAATTTTAATTACATATGGTATTAAGAAAAATTAATAAAAAATAAAACCTTGAAAACCTGCACCTAATATTTTACCATGTTTTTTAATCACCCAGTAAAATATTTGTTTTTCTATGGAATCGATTACGCCTGGGTAGTCGATAAATATCATATTGTTATTACTTTTATTACAAATAACTCTGTTTACTATACAGACGAAGAATGAGCACCGTTAGGCCAAGCAATAGGATGGGGAGGCGTGTTCCTGACCATACTATATTGCACAATAGACATAGGAATTACGTTTTTCACATTTAACCTTATATTGCATACATAAACAAGAATATAATTCAATGTTCTAAAAGATCGAAACGATGTAGTTTTGCTTTAAAAATAAGATCCATCGTTTTTTATACTTTTCAAAATAGTTTAATTGATGCATCTTCAAAATGTTTTACAACAGTATTTAACGGCGTTTAAACGCGAATATTTAGAAATTACTTGAGTTTTCGAAAGGTATTCTATTAATTATTTCCCAGAATCTCCCTCCGATTAAACGCATTATTTTATTGCGCGTTCAACTACTTTCCAAGTATTCACTAATTCTTCTCTTTGGGAAGAAAACTCTGCTTTGTAAAACATTTTACAAATCACGAACATTTTATTGGAATTCTTTTGTTCTTCTCAGACAATGCTTGCGTTACCTCTAGTTACGGAAAGGTTATTAGTGAAACGTGCTCTAGCGACAAGTGATGATGCCATGTACTACCATGTGCCACAAATGATGATGTCATGTTCTATCATTTTCCATTAGTCATTAATTTATGTCCTACCATGTGCCATAAGTGATGATGTCATGTTCTACCATACGCCAAAAGTGATGATAGCATGTTCTACCATATGCTACAAGTGATGATGCCATGTACTACCATGTGCCACAAATGATGCTGTCATGTTCTATCATTTTCCATTAGTCATGAATTTATGTCCTACCATGTGCCATAAGTGATGATCTCATGTTCTACCATATGCTACAAGTGATGATGCCATGTACTACCATGTGCCACAAATGAAGATGTCATGTTCTATCATTTTCCATTAGTCATTAATTTATGTCCTACCATGTGCCATAAGTGATGATGTCATGTCCTACCATACGCCAAAAGTGATGATAGCATGTTCTACCATATGCTACAAGTGATGATGCCATGTACTACCATGTGCCACAAATGATGATGTCATGTTCTATCATTTTCCATTAGTCATGAATTTATGTCCTACCATGTGCCATAAGTGATGATCTCATGTTCTACCATATGCCAAAAGTGATGATAGCATGTTCTACCATATGCTACAAGTGATGATGCCATGTACTACCATGTGCCACAAATAATGATGCCATGTACTACCATATGCCACAATTGATGATGCTTCGTTCTACCATGTGGCACAAGTGATGATGTCATTTACTACCATGTACCCAATCATTTCCCATAAGTCATGAATTAATGTCCTACCATGTGCCATCAGTGATGATCTCGTGTCCTACCATATGCCATAAGTGATGATAACATGTTCTACCATATGCCACAAGTGATGATGCCTTGTACTACCATGTGCCATAAATGATGATGCCATGCACTACCATATGCCACAAGTGATGATGTCTTGTTCTATCATTTTCCATTATTGATGAAGTTATGTCCTACCGTGTGCCATAAGTGATGATGTCATTTTCTACCATATGCCAAAAGTGATAATGTCATGTTCTACCATATGCCACAAAATTATGATGCCATGTACTACCATGTGCCACAAATGATGATGAGACACACACACACACTTGCGCGCATTCACACACACACACTCATTCCCACAAACACACACACTACACACACACACACACACACAGACACACACACACACACACACACACACACACACACACACACACACACAGCGTAAGAAACAAATAAGTTATAAAGAATTAAAGCGCTTAAGGTCTTTGATTAAATATTAACATGAACGTATTTTACATTAAACTGTGGTGAAAGGTAAGTGATAGTTGAGTGGAAATAAGCAATGTTAAAGGGATTGATGTATCAGAAGTACGTATGAAGTACTGGAACTATGCCAATGCAGGTAACAAAGTTTTAAAACAGCTAATAATATAGTAAAAAACAATGAATGACTTATTTATTCATGTAACATAGCTGCTAAAAACATATAAATCGTTAAGTGGAAAGATCTTACAATAAATATACAAGAACCTATAGAAGAGAAGAGGAGCATACAATAGGCTAATGGGAATAAATATGTTGAATAAAGGCATTTAGGTTCGGAATGGGACAAGTAACTGTGATACAGACAACGATGTCATGCCGGCAACCGTAAAGTCATAAACGGTCGGTTTTACAGTTTCGCCAACTTCGGCAAACAAAATAAAAATAACTATACAATTTGAGTTTCACAATTTGTAAAAACAACGAGGCGAGTTCAGTTGGCAGGAATGCCTTTTGTATTAATGGAGGAGGAGGTTATAAGTAGACTGTTGTATGGAAGATTTTAATATATTGAAATATCTGTTTAATATAAAAATAATTAAAAATGATAATAGAGCATATGGAATTTTGATTGAATTATAATAACTTGAAGCGACTGTGTTAACGCTTTGTAAAAATTTGAAATAAATAAAACATCTTACCAAACACTTTTTATTAAAATTTTTATGCACATTTCGACTGCAAAGCAATCATTGTCAGGGGAAATTATTGCAAGAATCTTCGGAGGATCTTTCTTTAAAATTATTCCGTTGTAATAGAAATGTATAATAGTTTTTAAATAAAAAGGTTTTTTCGTTAACAAGTTTCATTTAGTGGCTTAGTTGACTTCTTGAATTTTCAAAACGAATTCTTTTGGGTTTATATAAAATGGATAGATTAAATAAGGGTTAAGATATGCTAACTAGCCATACAAAAATATTTAACAATTAATATAAATCTTTATTTTCATTTCAATGAGATGGGAAATGATATAAAAATAATGCAAATATTTTTAATATGTCCAGCATGAAACGTCTTTTATTATTTTAATTTTTTTTTGTAGCAATGATTGTGACACAGAGGTAGTAAGTGGGCTGATCCAAACATACTGTCAAAATTAATAGTTAATAGATTGAAACTGATTCCGTGAATATGTCATTATATGTGAGTTAAAATACTACAACATCCAAAATACCACTGGCTTTTTGATATTTAGATTTTGATCACATTGGTCATGACATTGTGATCGAAAGGCGTTAGTGTGGTAAGTTAAAATTAACAGTCAGTTTGAATTATTTCAGTTGCTTTGCATTCAAAAACTGTTTTTCATATTTTCCAAAGAGTATTAGTGTCAAACTATGTTAAAGACATTGGAAATAGGGGTTTAAGTTAAAAGTACAAAGTGTGTGCTGTGTGATTATGTTTTTAGCTACTTTTTGTTTTAAAACTTTGTTTAAAGGAAAACAACGATACTGCAGTAGACAAAACATAGAAAACCGTAGCTGAAAGTACAGCGTGCTATTTGTAGATAGCGCTGTGAACCATTTCCTTACTCAAACTAAGTGATGCGGTAATTAAGCTAAAACCTCCGCTTCTAAAAGTACCCTTTCTAGCAGTGTTAGGCGTTTTCTTGTTACATTGTTTCTTAGTTTTGACCATTTACTTTACCCTCCTTCAGTTACCATTACCCAGCTCAGTATAGTTTACAAGTAGATTATACAAACATCTATTGGCGTTTATAGATAAATAAAACTGTAGGAAGGGTATAAAATTATACATTATACTGTACTGGCAGTGTGTTGGTACTCGCGCACGCGCGTGTGTTCTTGTATTAGTGTGAGTTTGTCCATTTGTGATCAAGTAACTATCGATTAGAAATCATCTAAGAGTGAAACAACAACCTACCTTTGGCCCATTATACTCCTTTACCTGGCCTCTAACATACTTAGGGAAATAATTCGACCATCACTCCTCATACACCCCTACTATCCTCGGTTTGCTAAAATGTTTTCCATTTTACCCGACTGAGTCTATCAGGAGGTGAAAAATAAGAAACAAGTTTTTGGCGCTACTCACTATGCAAACTAGCCACACCAATAACAATGTTTCTTTTCTTCTATAGAACTATTTCTTGTATATATACTTTGTATTGAAACGAAATTCAATTAATAAAGTTTTAATATTACCCTTAATATAATAAAAATAAACCTAGTTTCACAATACCAGATACAATCAAAACGTTATGCAAAATAAACCCTTACGTATGTTTCGATGGTCAAGACATTAATTATTATTAGAGAGTATAACAGAAATAAAGGTATAAAAGAAACTGTATTACTTTGTAATTAGTTCATTAGATTAATAGCTTTTTTGTGGTACTGGTTATATTGGATATTATATTATTATTTATGCGCACGCACACACACACACACTCACGCACTTATGCACCCAAGCACACCGCGCACGCACACGCAAAGAGATTCACGCGCACGCACACGGACTGACGCACACGCACATGGACTTACGCGCACACACTCGCAAACGAACACGCACACAGAAATATTTAAAAACACTTTTATCTTCCCCCATGAACATGTAATTATCACTCTCAATCTAATGCCATTAAGAAAAACTAACTAACATTAAAAAACCTTAGCAAATTCGTACTTGCAAGGTTTTCATAAATATTTATATAAATAATATGGTACTTAGTGGGAAATTTGTACCGCCTCGTTTCGTCCCATGTTTTCACAAAGAATGTTTTTGCAACACAATACAGGCTGCGTTATATTTGCCTTTCAAATTAATGAAACGTTTATACATAGCGTCATACCCAAGCCACTGCCTTCTACAGCTAAAAGCATCCCACTCGCACTGCCATTAGAAATGGCTGCTGATTGTTAATTCCACAGCCTTCTGGATATCGTCCCCTTTTCTTTATTTTTTTTTAAATGGTAATTTTTTCTAAATTTATTTTTTTTACCACTTATATAATAATATAATAGCACGAGTGAACGAATATTTTAAGCTTTTTTTTAGCAAATACTGACATTAAAAGTTGGGAGCCCATTATATTATGATTAGACGAAGCCTTTATCGTTTGCATCCTATTTGGATCTTCATCTCTGTTCCTAATAGTCATATTTCAAGTTTGTTTTAGCATATAACTCAATTTTAAATTGAATCAGAAAATTAAGGAGTTTTCTAATTCAGTTTCGTCTATGCGCTTGTTTATTTACGCATTTATTCTGTAACATTTCAGTCTCTCTTGCTCCTCCAATCATCGCCTTTGAGCGTATTCTATAGATGCTATCTCAGCTGTTCCTCCAATGACGTATAGTCAGGTCAGTTGGAGTCCCTACCTCTAGTGTGGTCGCTAATGTAACACAATATATTAAATACCTGGCAAGACATAGAAAGAGATTTTTGTAACCTATGCTGATGCGCACTTTCCTTGTTTGCAATTAGAATAACGAAAAGCCCCTATTTCAGTATTTGTAGAGCCTTGCTGCTATATGTATTGAGTCTTGTTCAGCAATGTGCTTAGATGCTAGAGTGGGGTAGACAGCTACCGGGTCTTCCAACTACACTAGTCCCCAGCCTCCTGCCTGCGTATCTTACGTCCCTTGCTATGCCCCGCGAGTTGTATCTGGCTGTATAACTCCACTTGAACTTGGCATTTTAGCGGACCTTAAACTTTAGTATTTTTTTCATTCACTCATTGTCGTTACTGTTTTTAATTTTGTACTCTTACTACTTTGGTAGGTTATTGTAATTAATTTTTGAGTACATTTTATTGAGTTTAAATCATTGCAATGAGTGTACTAGTACTTTATAAATAATTACAAACAATCTAATATTGTTTTCTGGCTTGATAAAGGAAACGATCTAGATGCTGAAAAGTAGCATTATTGAAATAAATATCTTTGACTCGATGATCCACCGTTTTATTTTTCATTTAATACTTAATTAGATGGCTGAAATATTTTTTTTCTTTTTGTCTAGATTAAAACCAGTTGGACCTTTCTCTATTGCTATCCTAGATTTAGCGTAAAATATATTGGGTCTTTCATTGTTAAGATTATATGGATGTTTTAAATTAAAATTCGATAAAATTTTGTCTAAACTTTTCAAATTAAATTTCAACGTAATAGTAACAGACATTTAATAATCCCGAATATTTAAAGTTATATATTAAACCGAATAAAATTAAACAGAGTAAGTTAATTTAAGTTAATTAAATTATTTAATTAGTTTTTTGCCTATTTTCTGTCAGTATACCAAACGACCTTAATATCTTAAGGACAAAACAGCTGTTAACACTTTTTTTTTTATCATAATGGTGTATATATACGGAACGTATCGGCTATACGAGCCCTAGACCGTTCGTCATCCTTTTCTGTTTTCGTACAGAATATAAAATACATTTATATTTGTTTTAAATATAAAAATTAATTTTGTGTATTTATATCCAGGCATAATATTTTACTATAGGTGGTAGAGCTGCTATTTCTAAACATTACCTAAATAAGTGTTGACTGTTTAATTAGGGGGCTGTAATTATTTGATTCATGTTAATTTGAACTCTCTAAGTAGGTATGGAATAAATGATAAACTGATTGAATATCAAGTCAAAGAAGTTTATCTATTTATTGCAAAGTTCGTCGCCCTTATCAAGCCTGTTGCGTTATGAAACACAAAGTCCTTACATGTAATGTTCATATAAGTAGCCCCCTAAACTTTACATAAACATAAATAAAAAAAATTCATGTTGAGCTATTTAACGTTAATAATTTCAACGTTAATTATTTATTGTTGTAGAAGCGCTGTTGGGATATAATAATTAATGTTAAAGAATACTACTGGGTAATTCTTACATCATTGTTAATTATAATTTTCATGAAAATGAAACTAACGACAAGCACCCCGTCTGTGACGTGTAAAACTGTAAAGATACAGTATGGAATCATAACGATTCGTTTCTCTTAAAGGATCTCATTAAGAATTTAAAGCGACTTAATTCCGCGACTGCCCATTAACGGTAGCGAAAATTTGATCCCGTTCAATTAACAGCGACGCATTTCAATTGCTTCCATTTACATTTATCGCAGCTGAGGGGTCTCTTGTTTTTCAGTATTTCGAACAGCTGATATAATTAACGCTTTAATGGGTTTTATTTTAATGCGGGGGTTGTTTTCCTCTTTCTTTCGGATTCAATTAAATTTCGCATTAATTTAATTAAATTTTTAGTTTTTATCTCATTGCTTATACCCTTGTATATCTAGGTAGTATCCATTGCGTCATACGAGGCTGTTTTTACAGTAGAATAATTATAGTTGCGTATTTTGGCTTATTACCTATTCACTGCAAAAAAGTTAATTCCTGGTAGTACTTGACCAAATGAGTACCAAAATCTTTTGGTTTTCATATACGTTATTTAAAATACATTTCAAACAAAAATAAGTGTTTTCATGTGACAAGATATTACCAATATCTAAGCTTTTTTATACCCAAGTTAATATCTTATATAGTTTAAAATTGTATTTTTGCTTTATTTTAAAGTTCATATTTATTTCCATCGTTTCTTGTTTACAAGTAACATATACGAAAAAATTTTAAAATAAATTCCTACTTAAATCTCCAAAGAAAAATATTATTTTTAGTTACTTTTTAAAAAATAGTTATATTTAATATAAATAAAGTAGCATAACCTTGCTACTATGCGGTAAAACAGCTGTTTTATCACATTACCTATTAAATAAAATCAGTTCTGTTTTGAAATCATATGTTATTACTTATTTAAAGCCAAATAGAACGAAATAGCTATAAATAGCACCTTTTGCAAAACGTTTTTCTCCTATATAAAACTAAAATCAATTCATTAAATTTAAATAATGAATAATATTATAAATATTTGTAAATAAATCAAGTGTTATCCTATACAAGTGTATAAAAATGTATTTGAAATTAAGTGGATGAATATAATGTATTTTATTATGATTGAAAGTTTCAACAAAATATATAAATCTATATACGGAGAGTTTGACGTAATATGAGTAGTTGAAAAATAAACTTTTAAATAAAATTAAAAAATAATCAAAATATCCTAATTAAGTCAATTAATACTCGATTTTTGCATCATATTATTTAAGTAGAACCCACAATAGATTGATGTAGAGAAATACAAATTATTTAAGCTTTTAAATAAATATTGGCCACATTTATCATTTAGAGGAAATATTTTAACATTTTCCAGGTATTTAAATAGTAAAAACATCACCTATATGAAACTAGTAATAAAAATGTACTTACAAATATTGATATATTCTGGTGCCTTACCTGAAACAAAAATGTACTTTAAAATTCACATAAATTTAATTGACCTGCACTTAATCTTTATAAATAGAAGCGGTTATAATGTGCATATACAATGTATCATATAACGCGGTTTCCTGGGCCACATCTTACAGATTTCTTCACTTTATTACCTTTTTTTTTAATTGGGATAAATTTGGATTTTTCATTCAATGTATGGAAAGCCCATGTTGTTTTGAATATATGTACATATTTATTCACTTAACATTTATTCAGGAATATTTACAAATACAAACTCGCACATATTGCACCAATTACTGGACTTACGAGCATTGTTCATATGTTAGTGGCGAAAAATATTTATTAATAAACGAAATTTTACTATTAATAAAATTAAAAGATTAACAAAATTAAATAAATTGTAAGTTAGCGACAAATTCAAATTCATGTTATTAATTATTTTTTGAGTGAACGTTTTTAGATGTTATTCTTTTATTTATCTTAATAACGAAGATTTTTTTTAATATTTTTCCCTCATATACAACAAATATTAGTTTTATTTTAAATTTAATTTCATAATTTTCACAGGATTTTGAGTTATTCAAACAGAACGCATAGTTATAAAAACCAATTCAAACTATCTCAGTTCTATATAGCGTAAATTGCTTAACATTTTAAGAATTACTTAATGAATGTACTTTAAAAATTACATAGTATTGCTTAGAGTGTCTTCTGACCTCGTGAATTGTTTTCTTATAAAACATATTATAAATCCTTTATACCTTTTTAGCAGTTTAGAGTATATGAATGTAGATAGTTAGCAAGCTGTTATTTAAAAGAATCAACCATATGAGATTTTAAGATTTATAAAACACTGAATGACGATTTTTCTGTCACCTAAAGGCTGGTAAATTTAGACTAAGGCCATAAACCGCTACAGAAAACTCCGATTCTCCAGGAATGGGGAAAGAGAACCAGACCAGCGACGCTACACTTGTGAAAATTCTTATAGTGCTAAAAACCCAATTAGGAAACATTTTCTAAGAGCTTTTCCAAATTAACTATACATCTAAGCGTCTAACAATTTTTATAAAATTACAGCAATTTTAGAAAATTATAAAACACGCTTTCACTTCCCACCTCTGGGCGCCGATTTCTAGAAGAGTTCTCTGTAGCAGCAGCATATTTCATTACACATTAATTTTTACTCTAAATTATAAGCACAGTTGTTATTCGATTTAAAAATTCAGAGGGTTTTATGAAACCAAAAAAGAATCATTAAAATAGAGCTAATACTGTCCCGAACAAAATTCGACTCCAATTTCTTTAAAAAGAGAAATAATTTTTGAAATAATAATAATGCTGGATAGCTGCAATTGTTCTTAGAGAAATTGCAATAGTTCGTTGGAGAAACTTTGTAACACAGAATTTACAAATTCATGTCCAAAATCCGTAAACGATACTCTAAATAGTCTCCTGCGCTTATAGTTCCCTGAAAATACTTTGCGTATAACAGAGCGAAGAGATTTCGTTTTGCTTGAGCCAGAGGTTTTATATCGACGGATGGGCAGAGGGGCTTCCACGAGGCTAACAAAGTGTCTAGGAAAGTGGGAGATCTCGGCAATGGGACAGTTTTTACACTAAAGCCCCTGTTGAAACAAATTGTAGATAATATTACTAAATTGTGAAATAGCATACCAAATTCTGTACAAAAATATCGTTGTTAAACTTACCTTCAAATATATTTTTGTCGCTGTTTTTACTTTTACATTGAACCTTTTTGCTCTTGTAATGTTTTAAATATAGAATATTTTAAAAGTACTTTCAACGGGAGGAATCGAAAGTACGTCGCTAAGCAACAATTATTTAGCTGAAAACATGCTATTTAATATTAACTTTAGGTAAGGTGTGATAGCTTCAAATATCCAAAAAACATATTAACTGCAAAACTACAACCGGATTACAAAAACAATTTCAATCTATTCGTACTAAAACTTCTCAAACGAAATTGATGACTTGGTAAACGTTTAGTGATTTCGTTATTTATCGTCACAAATAAAACTCGTTCCACTAAAATTCTATCCAAGTAAAATAAAAAGATTTAATAAGAACCCTTTTCATGATTTTTTTAAAAATTTGTAGATATTCTACTAGTATTTTTACTTTCATCATTTTTCAAAACGTCGATACCTTTAAGTACTGACCCCCTCCCCCAAACTGACACTCCTCGAATATTTCCCTCCAACACACTGCAGATTGTCCATCCACCACTTCAAATAGTTCCTGACTCTTGCTCCAAAACTCTGTCTCTAAGTCTAGACAACTGTACCTTCATTTTGGTCTTTCTGCCTCATTTTGTAACCTTCAAAGCACTGACTATTCGTTCTCTGACGTCAAACACATTTTATTGGCCTTATTATAGCAGGGGTTTTTTTTCTTGACCAGTACATTTGACACCAGTGCATTTCATTCCTTAGCTCTGATTAAAATCTCCCTGAGAGCTGCTCCAATTAGAGTCTATGTTTGTGATTTGTATCTTAAGAACGATAATGCGTACTCGTAATACTAACTAGTTTCAAATATTTTACCATCTTCATATTCGACGTTTTCAGAAAGCCTTGTTATAAAGACTTATCTGTTCTTTCAACTTATGTTGTTTGGTTTTCTTTACTTGCTTGTTCTATACATATGATGTAAGTTATATATGTATATATATATATATATATATACATATATATATATATATATATATATATATATATATATATATACTATATTATGTATTATTGTGTATTAATAAAGAAATAAGACAATTTACAAATACAAGAATAATTTATAGAATGTACAATTCAAAGCTTTTCGTTGGCAAACTGTACCAACATCATCAGGAATACTGAGTATTAATGAGGAATACTGTTTGCCAACGAATAGCTTTGAATTGTACATTCTATAAATTATTCTTGTATTTGTAAATTGTCTTATTTCTTTATATATATATATATATATATATATATATATATATATATATATATATATATATACATATATATATATTTACAACACAGATTCATTTAGCGTCGTCTCTTTTTCCCTTTTTGTTATTTATCTTCTAACTAATGTTTTCTTAAATAATTGAAATTTCTCTCATGAAGGCTTCAAGTACGAAATAACTGTAAGAACTAAATGCTAATCACTAATTATTTGGAATAATTTACTGTGGTTAAATATTAATAAATATTACACAAAAATCTCTAACCATAAATAATTTTATTCTAACCTGATGCAAGTTTCGGTTACTAGAGTAAACATCATCAGGGATATACACACCATACTCTAGTCATGCCTCTGAAGACGGTAGCATGGTAACAGAAATATACATCCGGTTAGGATAAAATAATTTGTTGTGAGGGGTTTTTGTGTATTATCTAATAAAATCATTCCCTACATCTTCAAAGATTTTCTTTTATTTATTTCAACAATATATTATTGCATGCATAATATTCGAGCTAGCTTGTCAGTTAAGGTTACAAACAAAATTAATATACACAACTCACAACTATGAAAATTTAATTTTATACGCATTTCGATGACTTGCGTCAGTATACCATCATTATCATCAGTGATGCTACTACAGTACAAATATATAACTTTAAACTAATTTTAAAAATACTTAACTAAGTTAATACGTAATTGCTTACTTGCTGACTCGTTTCAAAACATTGGTTATTTTTACGAAGCTAACCCTCTAACGTACTGAGGAGCCTCGTTAGCTTCGTAAAAGGAACGAATGTTTTGAAACGCGTCAGAAAGTAAGAAACTACGTATTCACTTCGTTAAGTATTGTTAAAATTAGTTTAATCAGAGAACTCAAGATGATTACATCAAGCAACTTATATAACTTTACCTAAAACTAACATTTCAGTTGAAGTTAAACGTTGGCAGAACCATCACGGATGATGATGACATAATTCATCGAAACGCGTATGAAATTAGAGTTGTATATTTGTGAATTGTGTATATTTATTGTGTTTATAATGAATCAATTTGAACAAGTATGTTGTTATCAATGTTCTATCCACTGGGACGTAACATCCCGTTGATGATCATCCGGGCTCCAATCTCTTACCGTTCGGTAGTAGACCTATCATATATTGTGGTTGTTATTGAAGCTTTACCGTAGATATTCGTGACATTCTAGGTTATAGTTCTACTTATTTTGGCTTTAATTATTATGTCAAATACGGTCACTTATATGAAATATAAAATAAACAATTGCTCAGTGTTTGTGAAGCACACACGAAGGGTACTTTTAGTATATTAAGTGGAAAAACTCGGTTCGCCCTCACGCTGAATATATACGACAGCGCAAACAGCCCTTGTGTACACTGCTAATGGCTTATACAGCCGAATGAAAGGGGCAAACACCCTTGGCTTGGATAATTTAATTTGGCGTCTAAGCAAGATGAAATGCTATCTGTATTCAGAACAGAGCCAACGGTTTTACTGTGTATCTACAGTAAATCGTATTATGCTAGCTTATAACTTAAGTGGAACGTTTCTGGAGAATAAGTCTCACTAACGTCTTGTAAGAATTTTTAAGGTCAGGATGCTTTTAACGCTACTCTAGAAAAAAAACTTTTCCTTAACCTAATGATATCTTCAGACATCTCGTATAGTACAACAATAATGTAAATAAAGCAAAGTTAAAGTGAAACCCACTTAATTATTTCTAGAGATAGCTTAGGTGGGCCAGGTCAGTAACCGTAGGCTTGTGTTATCCATACTTCGTAATGGATACCGTTTTACCGTTTTATTTTTTTAGTGAGTTTAGGGTTTTTTTAAAATTATGTGCAATGCGTTTTTATTGTGTTTAACACTGAAATATGTTCACTTTATGTTTTTATTATCATTTTTATGACTATAAGCCTATAAGTTTTATCTAGTTACTGTAGTCATATTTTGATGTTAGTGTCCTATTTAAAATTTTAAATAATTATTATAGAATAATAATTTTATTGAATTTTAGATGCCCAAAGAGGTTTAATGGGGTTTTAATCCCTGTAGAATTGAAACAATTAATTATTTTTATATATTCTACGAATTTTTTTTTGTTTTAGATTTCGTTAAGAGATCTTAATGCATAGGATCAATTATTTTGTTTGAAATATACTAAAAAGTTTATATTTTTAAACAGTTGTGTTTTTGTGGTTTTATTCCGCTTGTAATATAAGTAATATATTCAACCCAGTTTCAAGCATTAGTTTAAGTAAAAAATACCATTTTTCTTTAAGCTTTATTCCTAGACAAGTAACACAAACGAACGTATTTCAAAATCAATTCCCACTTAGGTGATAATTTTTATTTTGGTCGATTTTTAATAAATACTCATTATATAAGTAAAGTAACATAACCTATGACTTCAAACAATAGATATCACATAAAATCAGCTGTTTTATAAAATTATATGTGATCACTTATTTTAAGCCAAATTGGACGAAATAACTATATTACATATTTTGCCCCCTTTGCGAAACGTTTTCTCCAATATAAAATAAAATAATAATATTTGAAGAAACTGTACTAAGATCAAGTGTCTTCCACAGCTTTAAAACAATATATTTGTACTTGAGTGGATAGATATAAAGTATTTTTTAACGATTGAAAATTGGAACATGATATATAAAGGGGTGGTGTGAAGTAATAGAAGGAATTGAAAAAAATAAATGACGTTTGCGAAAAATAATTTAACACTTTCCGATTCTGAAATTGTATGCTTGAAAGCAAATGAAGCTATAACAAGATATCGAATATAACGCAATTGGGTTAAGGAAGACATTTTAACCATAACTGGAGAATAATTTCACGATATATTAGGTATTTTACTTGGAAAAGATGACATCAGCATTTTATAGGGGCAATGTCGTTAGTTAAATCCCTCCTCTACGCCATATTCCCAACTCCAATCTAAAGATAATGGGGGCAAAACAAATGTTCGCAGTTGGTAGCACTGTAAACAGTATATCTTAGAGTAAATATAAACGTAGTTCTTGAATATTCGTCAGGAGCAAGAGATAATGGGGGCAAAACAAATGTTCGCAGTTGGTAGCACTGTAAACAGTATATCTTAGAGTAAATATAAACGTAGTTCTTGAATATTCGTCAGGAGCAAGAGATAATGGGGGCAAAACAAATGTTCGCAGTTGGTAGCACTGTAAACAGTATATCTTAGAGTAAATATAAACGTACTTCTTGAATATTCGTCAGGAGCAAGAGATAATGGGGGCAAAGCAAATGTTTGCAGTTGGTACCACTGTAAACAGTATATCTTAGAGTAAATATAATCGTAGTTCTTGAATATTAGTCAGGAGCAAGAGATAATGGGGGCAAAACAAATGTTTGCAGTTGGTAGCAATGTAAACAGTATATCGTAGAGTAAATATAAACGAAGTTCTTGAATATTCGTCAGGAGCAAGAGATAATGGGGGCAAAACCAATGTTCGCAGTTGGTAGCACTGTAAACAGTATATCTTAGAGTAAATATAATCGTAGTTCTTGAATATTAGTCAGGAGCAAGAGATAATGGGGGCAAAACAAATGTTCGCAGTTGGTAGCACTGTAAACAGTATATCTTAGAGTAAATATAAACGTAGTTCTTGAATATTCGTCAGGAGCAAGAGATCATGGGGGCAAAACAAATGTTCGTAGTTGGTAGCACTGTAAACAGTATATCTTAGAGTAAATATAATCGTAGTTCTTGAATATTAGTCAGAAGCAAGAGATAATGGGGGCAAAACAAATGTTCGCAGTTGGTAGCACTGTAAACAGTATATCTTAGAGTAAATATAATCGTAGTTCTTGAGTATTAGTCAGGAGCAAGAGATAATGGGGGCAAAACAAATGTTCGCAGTTGGTAGCACTGTAAACAGTATATCTTAGAGTAAATATAATCGTAGTTCTTGAATATTAGTCAGGAGCAAGAGATAATGGGGGCAAAACAAATGTTCGCAGTTGGTAACACTGTAAACAGTATATCTTAGAGTAAATATAAACGTAGTTCTTGAATATTAGTCAGGAGCAAGAGATAAGTGGGGCAAAACAAATGTTCGCAGTTAGTAGCACTGAAAACAGTATATCTTAGAGTAAATATAAACGTAGTTATTGAATATTAGTCAGGAGCAAGAGATAAGTGGGGCAAAACAAATGTTCGCAGTTGGTAGCTCTGTAAACAGTATATCTTAGAGTAAATATAATCGTAGTACTTGAATATTAGTCAGGAGCAAGAGATAATGGGGGCAAAACAAATGTTCGCAGTTGGTAGCACTGTAAACAGTATATCTTAGAGTAAATATAATCGTAGTACTTGAATATTAGTCAGGAGCAAGAGATAATGGGGGCAAAACAAATGTTCGCAGTTGGTAGCACTGAAAACAGTATATCTTAGAGTAAATATAATCGTAGTTCTTGAATATTAGTCAGGAGCAAGAGATAATGGGGGCAAAATAAATGTTCGCAGTTGGTAGCACTGTAAACAGTATATTTTAGAGTAAATATAAACGTAGTTTATATCACTGTGATTCGACAATGGTCAAGTGACCGAAAGGTGCCTCATCACACAAGGAAAAATCATTGCACTTAATGGTGGATAAAATTACTTACAATAGTAATATAATAACTTCATAAATATATGTATGTATACATACATACACACTTACATATATATATATATATATATATATATATATATATATATATATATACATATATATATTTATATATAAGTAAGTGTGTATGTATGTATACATACACATATATATACTTCATTTACCTTGTGTTGATTAGTTTGCAGTCAACACAATCACTGGTCTTTCGAGTTATGCATTCGGTCAACTTTATCTTGAGGCATGTGTTCCATCACCAAATGAAATGTAAATAGTGAATTATTCTTTCACTGGAAAAGGAATTGTTCTCGCACTCTGTATTCTAGCTAATAAAGCATGTTTTTTATTTATATTTTGTATAGTCTGGTGGAGATACTCAACATTATCTCCACATTTTCCGCATTTTTCTCCAAGCCCTATGCAGCACAAACTGTTGAGGCATTTTTATTTAATATGTATGTTTAATGTCTACCCTTTTTGAGTTGTAATACTACTTCAATCTATTATCAGTACGACTTGTTTACAGAGCATCCGTTAATGTTTATGTTTATTATGTTTTTATTATCTACGGATCTATCCTAACATTAAAAGGATAACTTGACTATTAAATAAAAGCCATCGTAGCGTTAAAGTTGTGCAGAGTCTGTAGAACAAACTTCATCATTTTCACATTCTCATTTATTTTGGTTTTATTCTTTCTTTTTCCCTTAGTTTTCTTATTGAGAACAAATATATGGTCACGCATGCGTCTGCGTGCGTCCGCGTGCGTATGCGTGCGTGTGCGTGCGTCCGCGTGCGACCGCGTGCGAGCAATAACATGATAAGTACAAACGTGTTACTTGTGCAACTACGCTGTTCCCGCACGCTTTGAAAACGTTCTCCGATCAAGTATTACCAATTATATATTTTATCTGCACTTCTAACGTAACCACAGAAAAATGAAGCATTATAATAAATAATAAATGGGGTAGGAAGGTAGCTGAAGGTTAAGGGTCAAACTCTCAGGAGATCTCTCATCCCTAAATCCCAGATTAATAAGCTTGCTTGTGTTTCCATGACGACGTGTGTTACACAAGTTTGATTCCACCTGGGAGTTCTCTTCACGCTCGTTGCGTTGTAGTTCTACACAACAAACAAGGCTTATCTGTTTTTTCAACATATATAGTTATAATTCTTGTCACTATAAACTGAACTAATGTGGTGATTATATTATTATGTAGCCAGTTAGGGGAGTATATTTTCTCTCGAAAGTTTAAAAGTATACGGTAATGAAACATTCTATTAATTGTGCTTCCGTGAACTGGGTCGGGGATGGGGGAGGCCTGGCCCAAGGGGAGTTTAAACTCTCTCTGAGTCTATTAGGGCTGGAATATTTTAATTCTTTAATAATTTAATATTCTCTCCGTTACAATATACTTTATTATGAACAAAACAAATATCTTGGGACAAAACTAACAAAGTAATTAATTTAGAGGTAGTTTTTTGTACTCGTGTCAATACGCTTGTAGTAGCAACAATATGACAGTACTATAAACATTATGTAGAACGGGTTAGGAGTGTGTATTAAAAACTTGTATTATAGGATAGGACACTGACGGTTGGGTATAGAAGTTTCCATATTTGCACAGATTAGGGAATCTACCGAGATTTTAGTAATAATCTTAGAAGGTACATATACTAATAAATAAAAATATATTTCACTAATTATTATGAAACAAGTCATTCCAGTGTATCTGACGTATAATTGTTCTATATGTGCTGCTCTGACTGTACGGCAAGCATCAACACGAAAGTCTTTGCACCAAACTTGATGCAACGTGCCACCTTCGGCAGAGTTGGTTGTATGGACGATAATGTCTCCTAGTTCAGCAGTATCTCGAGGGACAAACAACTTAGCTTCCACGTAACTCCAGAGGGAAAAGTGGTGCGTGAGCTGTGGTGTCTTGGTGACCTCAGCATAATGTATTGGCCTGTTTGAGACGCGCGTCCTATCTAACACAGGGGCAACTGTTTGTTAATATACTGTCGGACATCATTCTCTTCGAATATCAGGACTACCATTTCCTTGGAAATTGAAATCATTGTTGAGTAGCTGATGCATAAGTTGTAATTATATTATATAGAGGTAAATCATGCTGGCCACTCTAGTTTCCAGAACAAAATACCACTTCTTCTGTTATTCACGCCTAGCGGATAATCGGTTAACTAACTGTCGGTGTTCTAACGGTTATGTACCTCCTAAAAACTGTTCTAATTACTCTAAAATAGTACATGCTTTATTCCTATTGTGCAAAAGATATGTTGTATTTCCTAAGCTTTAAGTGTTTAACGGTTGGTCGGAACGATGTAATGCTTCGATATAAATGCTATTTCTGTTTATAATACTGATGTTCCTTTTCTTGATTGTATTGGTAAATAATTTGTATTTAACTTGATTATATTGAGAAATAACTATTAAATTTTATTATTGATCACGTGTAGTACACCAACTAGTTACAGGGGTTTTTGTGTGTCACGTAATTGGTTTTGCGTACGTTACAATAGCGCGCATTGGCAGAGACTTGGTTGGATGGTAAAGGCTGGAGTAAGGATGATAGCCTCAAGCGTGTAGATTGACTCCACTCTCAAATGAACCTCGGGCAGTTAGAAATGTTGCTCAGTGATGTATGAAAATAGTACAGCTCTTGTCATCAAGAAGATGTTGAGGATTAAGCACCAGGCTGGCGCTGGTTATCGTGTACATTGTCAGAGACGTTATTACACAGGCTAGTGTCGTGAATCCTGCGACTCCAACCTTGCCGGAGAGACCACGAAGTCGGGGCTTGTTGTCAAGCAACATGCCTAGAAATCTGACGATTGTTTCTAATGCTATATGGAAAAGTATTGCAGGAGAGCGACCGTTGGGCAGATGGGTTAAGGGTGCAGAAGACTACAGATTTAGTGTCACCTACTGCTACCCATGTTTTTTGCAAGTCCTTAAAACATAGCAGATAAGGGGGATGATCCTTTAATGGATAATGGACAAAAATTACAGAAACGATCCTTGAAGCATTGATTTGGCACGGCTTTGACTAAGATATTTTTTTAAAAATCTAAGTAACGTCTTGTGTTTGCCTTAATGAATCTGCTCGGGAACATTTTGAGATGTAGAGATGACTTTATTGTGGTCAGGTTGGCTGCATGTGAACTGTCTATGGGTTGGCTTGGATTTAATGGAATTGATTCTTAGAAGTTATTATGGGGTTCTTATTGTAAAAAAACCTCTATTCTGTATCATAAGGGTGGTTTCGGATGTCGATAGATTGGGCTTACTGCTGCGAGGGTTTGAGTTAGTTTGAAGACGCAAACAGTGTACTTTCGGGATCGTACACTTGACCTTGAGAGATCGCACGACCTTTCTCTTGTACTACCACTTCTGAAAACATATTACATTTACAGAATGTTCTATACATCAACGGCCATTGCATCCTATATATCTACACATATACCAAGATTGTTTGTTATTACATACTGATGCTATTTTAACACCGAATTTATCTAATATCGACTGTCTCATGCATGTAAGTGTTTCGACAGTCCTTATCATGTTTGTAGGAAAGTATTTATACTGACTCAACTCAGCCCTCCATCGCCCGCCTCGTCTATTGCGATCTTTCAAGGCCAGGTCCGTTAGTTAAATAGGCCAGACAGTACCTGTTGTTAGTGAAGGCAGTCCATGGGGGATTCCCCATGATTCGTCTGATTGTAATCGTCTTAGGTTTGTTCTGGAAAACATAAAGCCGTGTCTTGCAAGTGTTGAGGAGTGCGTACCACGCAGGCGGTGCTTACGCTACTGAGGGTGGAACGGGCTTTTTCTATATGGCTAGTCTTGGTACTAGAGATTTTACTCCGGATACACAGGAAAGGAGGGGTAACAATTTGTTGTTATTGAATGTATACAGTAATATATTGGAATAAAATTGTCGGCTAGCACTTCCTTAATGAATGACGTGTTGCATGACTAGAATGATTTCCGGAAGTGATTTTTAATCCTAGCTTATTATGAAACATAATTTACATAATTATTTTTCTTCGCTCTTAAGACCAGATATTCTTTTCCATATATATGTAGGCTACATGTGACAGCTTAGATACATAAAAGGGTTAATCTATACTAACATATAAAAATCTAATTGTGTCTAACTGCGTGTGTGTGTGTGTCTGCTTGTGTGTGTGTTACTCAATCACGTAAAAAATACTTTACCCATTGAGCTGACATTTTACATAGATATTCTTAGGGTTCCTGTTTAACACACCATGCATTTCTGTACTTAGAAATTCCGTCAGGGCACCGCCCCACTTGCCTTGAAAACCCCCTTAACACTCAATTTCCTATACTCCATTAATTACTCAACTTGACTTAATCAGCTGAGAATCCCCCAGTTAAAGTCACTTATAATCACATTTAAACAGCTGATAGTAATTGATTGTAATTCATCGTTCTAGGTTAGTTTACTATACAAATGTTATGTTACAAGCAAATCTTTTTCCTTCCCTTGGTTTTCAAGAAAATAATTAGAAAGCTTATAGTTTGATATATTTACTGGGAACTAATGTATAATATAATATAAAAATCAAATAATATCTGTCAGTGTCTGTATTACCTAATCACGTAAAAACTACTGGACCCATTGAGATGAATTCTGGTAATTATTTCCCGTTCCCAGGTGTTCGATTTTAGCGAAAACATTATACCGGACAACAAAGAAAACCACCAGAGATACGAAAACAATTATGAAAATTCTCGCTGACACCCAAAGTTTATAGTTTTGGAAAAATGTGTCCCCCCCCCAAACGTGTTGCTTATAGCGCTGGTAAGAATTCACATTGCCCACCCCCAATATAGTGCATATAAAATGAATCAAAAACATGTCCTGAAGATATATTGACAATTATTGAATGTTATTGCCACGGAAGGTTAATTTTTTATACCTATGTTGTGAATTGGTTGTAATTTTATACGTTTAACCAAACCTACACATGTAAGGCTAGAATAGAGAACACGTGACGATGTATTACTCCGCTGAAGTAGACGCTTAATTAGGTAATATTATGTAAAATTACAACCAAATATCCTGACTGGACACTCCACAGGTATATTTTATTATAGGTATTATTGTATAAAATTACAACCAAATCTATCGATACTTTATAGGCATATACAAAATATATGTATACGTAGTGCGGCAGGCTGATGATAAGCGTACGTAGTACTTCTTATTACTCCGCAATGAATGTTTTACCCAAATTTAATGTAATAAAAATGTATTTATTTTCCTGAGCGACAATTTGCATTATATGTTTCGTACCCCAGATGACTTTCTGCGTCGCCCGGTACATTTTCCCCTATCGAACACGTGGGAACAAGAAATAAATACCTGAAATTTTACAAGGACATTATTAGGGTCCCTGGTTTTCACATACACCTATTTTTATTTAGAAATTCCGTCAGGGCACCATGCCACTGGCCTTGGAAACTCCATCAGTGGTAGGCTTATAAACTATAGTTTGCTTTATTTATTGGAATTTAATTTCAGTAAATTAAAATTCAACCCAAATAAAAATACAAGTTAAATCAATATAAATATCCGTCAACCCCGTACAAAGTATTGTACAAAAACGTACGGTACCAATCATGGAACTGTCTCAAATTAAAGATATATTTAATCTCACCGTTATCTGTAATTCCTAGCTTTGTGTTATCTTTATTTAACGCGTTTCCGAGAATCTATACCAGGACGTTCTACGAACGTTGTTCATAATCCCATGATGGAATTTCTATGATTCATTTCTGCCTTATACGCGATGAGCTCTGTGGTTGTTTAATAGTACAGTGTAAATGTTCCTCGCGGTCAATTCTAAAATTCAGGTTTTGGCTCCATATAGAGTTTGGTTCATGTTAAACGACGTACTCAATCCCCCCCCCCCCCTACGCAAGGACAATCACTGTTACGGTCGTTCGAAAAGTTTTAAATATTACCGGCAAGCATCGACCTATGTATTCCAGTGCTTAACTGTTATCGACCAATTCGTGTTAAAAGTTCCAGTTATATGACCTTAGTGTGAGGCAAAACTAATATATCTCCAACAGTTCAGCGATATGAAGGTCTCCTAGTTTATTGTGACCTGTTCACGCCCAATAATGTGTGAAACTGTTTTCTCACAATGGTTTGAATTTATTCTGAAATGAATGCACTATATTTTTAGAAAAAGAGTAAATATCTGTCCTTACCTGCATCAAAATCTCTTTACATTTAAAGCTCAATTTGTTACAAGCTGTTTTTTTATTTCGATTCAACTATTATGATATTGTATTTATATCACAATTTGCGCCCAGATTATGAAAGCTATGTAACGAAACTTGAAAAGTTTTAATTTCAAAAGAATCTCTTTATCTCTAGAAAGTTATAAAAAGGAAAGTAAAAATAAACTCTGATGGGAAGAAGTAAAAGTAGCTTTATGACTCACGGCTGAATACATTCGGCGTACAAGGCATGTCTGAAGTGTATTTGTGAAATCTTCATTTAAAAAATGTTTTTAGTACTTCATTTATTTCTAACATTTGCAACAATAGTTCTAACTAACGTATGGTAAAGTTAATTGACTAAGGACTATTTACGTCCAACTTAATCAACTTGGAAATATAAATCACACTCATATTAACTGACTCTTTAAACAATATTTTCTGAAAACAATAAATGTTTATTAATAAATTTGTTGAGCACTGTGGACTAATTATTCAACTACATAAATACAACCCACTAACCACAATACAAAAATCTTTATTACAATTTTATTATGTAAATTTCAATTACACGGTAATCATCTTCAGAAGTACTTTTTAACATTAAATTTTGTCATTCTTATATAGCAAAAGGTCCCCACCCCCCATCTTCTACTAACAATCTCGACCAATCACGTATCAACATACATTCGTCAGACCTAAGGGGGAAGGGCTTAGATATTACAAATACAGTTTCATTATTTAACAAACGAAAACGATTTTCTCAAAAATATACAAATCTGTAAAACCTTATACTTATATTATTATGTCATCAATTAAACTATACAAAGCTGAATTATGGATAGGCCATTTATCCCTTTATCTTAATAATTCATTAAATTATTCTTACATTTATGAAGTTTCTTACTTTCAAAAACATTTAAAAATCATATATCATTTACATTTTAAACTAAATTAACATTATTTAAACTATGGCTTGTGTCAATTATATGTTCAGCTACACTTGATTTTACTGGTCAAAGGTATTTAATATACGAGATATGTTCTTTAAATCTGGTGCCGATATTTCTTGTAGTCTGGCCTATAGACACTTAATCACAATTGCTGGTATGTTTATCAGTTCTAATGTAGTATAACTTGGTTGTGTTATCAATATAATGTATTGATTGAGCGTTGTTAGAGGGTTGTTTGAACTGTTGACCGAGTACGAAGATCATGGCGATATCAATATACTACATTGATGATAAAAGCTTAGGGTATAATTATTATTGTTTTATGATTATTCTTACTGATGAAATATATGTAGCATTTATATAAGATTTGAAGATGACGTTTTTTGGTAAATATATATTTATTAAAGCACAAACATTTCAACAAGAACATTTACCAAATGATGCCCTAAAATCTCTTCAAGAATATTATAAGTAGTAGTTCTATACTCGGATTTTTTTGATTTTTACCCCTTAAAATTAACATTTTCCTAAATCTTTACTGAGAGCACCTATGCAGTATAACGAAGGTTCCCTCTAAATTTCAAGTCTCTATCGCTATAAGTTTCGGCTGTGCGTTGATCGTCAATCAGGACTTCAATTTTTATACATTTAGGTAAATACCATTTGGAGCTTCGCAAACTGTCAACAGCTAAACAAGCCCAGTTATGTGTGTATATATATTATGTATATACACACACATATATATATATATATATATATATATATATATATATATATATATATATATAATATTTTGATAAACAAGAATATATAATTAAATATTTTCTTAATACACTTTTACCAAGCTAAATAAGTGAGATTGTATTCATGGACGCCTGTGTTACTTGTAGGTTTGAGAATGCTGATACTGCAAATCAGCTAAAAGCTTCACTTATTTAGCTTAGTAAAAGTGTATTAAGAAAAATGTATAATTATAATTTCTTGTTTATGAAAATATGACCTTACCATAAATAAAAATATATATATATTCATATGGCACACAATCACACTAGTCACTTTCTGAAGCATGTAGTTCCATGCCACAATGGTAGTAGTAGAGTCATTGACAATAAAAGCAGCTTCATCATTCACACTCCGAAAGCAGCCCTGAAACACCAAGTTGTCGCTCTAAACGTAGGCCACTGTGTGCTATTACACTGTTCGCGGAATTTAAGTATATTTATACAATACCATTTCAGTTTCTTATCCAAGAATATTTCAGACATTCCGTTGTACGTTTTTATTAAATTTTGTTTCTATTTAAGTAAATATTTCAAAGTTTTCTCACGTTATCGGCGCAACAATTTCCATTACGTACCTTTCACCATATTTATGATGTAGTCTCACCCCTATAAGGACGAAAATATTTCATAAAATATATTTCGTGGAATATTTTTACAAATGAAGGATAGTAAAATCTTGTACGTTACATTTATAAATATCTACGTTACTTTTACAAAACCCATGTTCTGAAAATAATTCATTTGAAAATAAGGTACAATATGGTCACGTAAATATTAAGAAAAACACTAAATTCACGTCTAGCATGTTTTGTGCTTACCTTGGAGCGTGAAGATGTTTTAACTGTCAGAATAAAAACGCTTGCCTGACTAGACTCGGGTGCACTCATTGTTCCCTTACTTATGCCATACCAATACTTTATATATTTAGACACACAGACACACAAACACACAGACACACACACACAAACAAACATACTAGCACACACACGCACACACACACACACACACACACACGCACACACACACATGCACACACACACACACACACACACACACACACACACACACACACACACACGCAAGCGTGAGTATATTACATGGTTATTTATAAGCAAATATAAAAATCTGAATTGAATATCGATAGCAAAAGCGCTCGAAAAGACAAAACAATTTTCCTTTTGAAACGAATGTAAAATTTCTTTTTCAGGAATAACACGAACACCTTTTATTATTTTTTTTATAATACGATATAAATTCAATGTGGAATAACAATAGATAAAGCCATACAGAATCAAGTAAGCCTTACGCTATACAAGAGTTGGTTAGGGAGCTTCCCTTGCTTTTTGTAAGAGGTACTAAAGAGTACAATATGGGACGACAAGCACTTCTCTAATGCTATTATCTCCACTTCAGGAAAACTATTCCCGTAACATGACTCATGGTTTAAGTTCTGTCTTTTAAAAGATATGAACGTTATACGTGTTTCTTGATCGTTTTGACCCAAACCTTTTCCTCCTCCCCCGCCATACATACAAAAACATCATGTCCTCTCACCCTAAAAGCACTACACAGTCTGCCAGAGTATAAAAGGCCTGTCTTTAAGTAAAGCTGTACAAACATTATTACTTGATTCGGTGAATAAAACTTTTTTAAACTCAGTAGAATTGAAGTATGAATTTTATGTAATAAAGATTATTTTATTTCAAAGTTTCCATTCTTTCATCATATTTAGTTTTTGTAACAAACTGTGGTGCAAGTATGTCCCATATTGTCGTTTTTTTATACGTTTTATCTTACCTTTTGGCAAACATTATTAAATTTCTCTGACGTCACAACTACGTTCGATAAAACAAGTTACGTTTACTGGACGCAAAAGAAATAAAGTTACCGAAACACGGAGAAAAACCTCCCCCTGGAGACACAAGGGAGATTAATATAATCTTGGGCGCTGAAGCTGTGATTGCTTTCACCCTTTCTATCAAAACTTTTAGGTCATTTGTAATTTTCGCTTTCATTTTGTCTGGAAATTTTATTTCAGAGCATGAGATTAGTAACAAACAGAAATTAGTTATTTCTTAAATAATTCACATGGGGTAGTTCAGTTTAGGAAGAACAGTATGTGTCCTGTCCGTTTGTATATAGATGTCCACCATTAAGCTCCAATAAATAGTAAATGTTATACACGTGTTCAATAAATTACCACAATCTAAGTAAAAGAAATTGTGTTGTAAAAATTTTAATTTTTAAAACCATTATGTAAGCAATTTAGAATTGTTCGTGAAAATTAATTTGTTCACAACGTATTCATTTCGTTTTTTCCCTAAAAAATTAGTTTATACATTTAACTATATAATATAAATGAATTACGATAAGATTGTAATTATTACATCAATAGATATAATGGTTTTGAATATTAGTAATAGAAATGAATAAAAATGGTTTTACCAGAAATTCGTGGCATTGAAATTTCTAAATCTCTATTTTATCCCTAATCAAAATTCATACAATGTTCTTTCAATTTTTTAAATAAACGTATAGTTTTATTTCTTTACTAAATCTCCAATTAATTCAGAGATATTCATGATGGGAAGAAATGTTAACAAAGAAACGATAATCCGGTACTTTAGTTGGAGAAGTTGCAACATCACTAACAAGTTTCTTTGTGACATCCCAACAATAATAAAGTCATTCTTTTAATAGCTAAAAGCCATTGTAAACTGTCATTTTATTACAGAAAGAACAAGCTTTCTCATACATTTAGTACATGCAAAACTTTTACAGGACTTTTTTAACTCATTTAGAATGATTTTAGGAGCGTGCAGTTTCTATTCATACTAAAAATATACAAGAGTTACGTAAACAAGCCGTCATGATTCAGGGGAATAAAAATATATTTATTATTTAGTAAATAGGGCGCGTTGTACGATGTCTCTTGACCAGGGCTTTTACTGTATATCTACTGGAATCGGTTAAAACTACATATGCAATAGTATAAAACTACTATTTATACATATAAATATATATATATATATATATATATATATATATATATATATATATATATGTATGTATATATATATATATATATTCAATAAATAAAAAAACTACTAGGTGTTGATAACATATTTATTCTGATCACAGCTCGATATGGTAAGGGTTTCTGAAATTAATTTTACATTTAACAATTCATAAAGTTAAGATGGAGTGAACAGAGTTTAATTAGAATTATTGGAAATTCGAAAATCCTACTACTATATACGTGACTTTTTCTTCTATTCTTTCTGTTTTGAATGCAAATATAAATTAACCTTTTCTTATCTAAAACAGTTTTTGGTGCCCTGACTTACCGTCACTTATCGTTGTATACTTTTTTTGTAAAACTCTCTTCGGTAGGTATTTTTGTACTACAGGCAGGTAATTTTTCTTATCAAATAATAGCTGATATACTAAATATTTTTCAACATGGTTAAACAAGTTTTAGTAAATTTAAAATTACAAAGGTATTTGTAAGTATAAATTGTCAGAGGGTTGTTAGTTAGTTAGTGTGACACTTCGTTAGTCCAGTACTGTGTGAACTAAGGAACACAGTGACGTTGTTAATATCGGTTTCCAAGGAATCGCTTAGACGCTGATTAAATCAAATCCTTAACGCTTCCCCGGTATCAATCCGAAACCCCTTTTACCTAGCTGGCAAAGTATTTCCTTATTATTCCCGGGGTTTGCAACAATTTTCTCTGTACACCAATAATATGGTTGTATTTCAGGTGGCTTGCCTGCACAGACATTATCATCCCTCAGTCTTCACTACCATGTGACCGTTACGCCCTATCTATAGTACTGCCTGATTCCATCTACTCTTTCTCTTACAAGGGGTTTTAATCTATAGCCACTTATTTATGAGCTCGATGTATCGAGGTAGGGGTTTTAAAGTGATTTTTAAACACTGTAGAGGAAGATATTAGTTTAAACTCTCTACTCCAGTTACTGTTAGAGGATCGTTTTTTCGAAGGCACAAGAACAGAATACAAGCCTTTTGCACAATTTTGAACTTTGATAACTTGAAAATTGATTTTTGTGAATTATAAAATGTAGGACGTATATTTATATACCTATATATTTAAGACGACATGATTCAAAATGGTTAGTTTATAAATACTTGAATCGTTTCTATTTGGTTTTATTTTATCAATTATAAAAAAAAAATTGAACCACCTGGTTATAAAACATTCCTTAACGTTTAGATCCCAATTATAATCATTTTCAAAAGATATCAAGGTATTTTTAATTTTATCCATAACAAAAAAAAATATTAGTTATAAAGTATACTGATTACAACTATTTCTTTTCAGTAAAATGATGTTAAATAATGAATAAAATTGAAATAATTATAACGACAAATATCTTCATTTTAACCTGATGTACATTCTAGTTGCAAAGTTACTATCCTCAGGCACAAAGCAAACATTTTAACTTGATGTACACTCTAGTTGCAAAGTTACTATCCTCAGGTTCATAGCAAACATTTTAACCTGATGTACATTCTAGTTGCAAAGTTACTATCCTCAGGCTCATAGCAAACATTTTAACCTGATGTACATTCTAGTTGCAAAGTTACTATCCTCAGGCTCTAAGCAAACATTCTAACCTGATGTACACTCTAGTTGCAAAGTAACCATCCTCAGGATCATAGCAAACATTTTAACTTGATATACACTCTAGTTGCAAAGTTACTATCCTCAGGCACAAAGCAAACATTTTAACTTGATGTACACTCTAGTTGCAAAGTTACTATCCTCAGGCTCATAGCAAACATTATAACCTGATGTACACTCTAGTTGCAAAGTTACTATCCTCAGGCTCATAGCAAACATTTTAACCTGATGTACACTCTAGTTGCAAAGTTACTATCCTCAGGATCATAGCAAACATTTTAACCTGATGTACACTCTAGTTGCAAAGTTACTATCCTCAGGCTCATAGCAAACATTTTAACCTGATGTACACTCTAGTTGCAAAGTTACTATCCTCAGGATCATAGCAAACATTTTAACCTGATATACACTCTAGTTGCAAAGTTACTATCCTCAGGTTCAAAGCAAACATTTTAACCTGATGTACACTCTAGTTGCAAAGTAACCATCCTCAGGCTCATGGCAAACATTTTAACCTGATGTACACTCTAGTTGCAAAGTAACCATCCTCAGGCTCATAGCAAACATTTTAACCTGATGTACACTCTAGTTGCAATGTAACCATCCTCAGGCTCATAGCAAACATTTTAACCTGATGTACACTCTAGTTGCAACGTTACTATCCTCAGGATCATAGCAAACATTTTAACCTGATATACACTCTAGTTGCAAAGTTACTATCCTCAGGCTCATAGCAAACATTTTAACCTGATGTACACTCTAGTTGCAAAGTAACCATCCTCAGGCTCATGGCAAACATTTTAACCTGATGTACACCCTAGTTGCAAAGTTACTATCCTCAGGCTCATAGCAAACATTTTAACCTGATGTACACTCTAGTTGTAAAGTTACTATCCTCAGGCTCATAGCAAACATTTTAACCTGATGTACACTCTAGTTGCAAAGTTACTATCATCAGGCTCATAGCAAACATTTTAACCTGATGTACACTCTAGTTGCAAAGTTACTATCCTCAGGCTCATAGCAAACATTTTACCTTGATGTACACTCTAGTTGCAAAGTTACTATCCTTAGGCTCATAGCAAACATTTTACCTTGATGTACACTCTAGTTGCAAAGTTACTATCCTCAGGCTCATAGCAAACATTCTAACCTGATGTACACTCTAGTTGCAAAGTTACTATCCTCAGGCTCATAGCAAACATTTTAACCTGATGTACACTCTAGTTGCAAAGTTACTATCCTCAGGCTCATAGCAAACATTTTAACCTGATGTACACTCTAGTTGCAAAGTTACTATCCTCAGGCTCATAGCAAACATTTTAACCTGATGTACACTCTAGTTGCAAAGTTACTATCCTCAGGCTCATAGAAAAAAATTTTAACCTGATGTACACTCTAGTTGCAAAGTTACTATCCTCAGGTTCAAAGCAAACATTCTAACCTGATGTACACTCTAGTTGCAAAGTTACTATCCTCAGGTTCAAAGCAAACATTTTAACCTGATGTACACTCTAGTTGCAAAGTTACTATCCTCAGGTTCAAAGCAAACATTTTAACCTGATGTACACTCTAGTTGCAAAGTTACTATCCTCAGGTTCAAAGCAAACATTCTAACCTGATGTACACTCTAGTTGCAAAGTTACTATCCTCAGGTTCAAAGCAAACATTTTAACCTGATGTACACTCTAGTTGCAAAATAATCATCCACAGGCTCATAGCAAACATTCTAACCTGATGTACACTCTAGTTGCAAAGTAACCATCCTCAGGATCATAGCAAACATTTTAACCTGATATACACTCTAGTTGCAAAGTTACTATCCTCAGGCACAAAGCAAACATTTTAACTTGATGTACACTCTAGTTGCAAAGTTACTATCCTCAGGCTCATAGCAAACATTATAACCTGATGTACACTCTAGTTGCAAAGTTACTATCCTCAGGATCATAGCAAACATTTTAACCTGATGTACACTCTAGTTGCAAAGTTACTATCCTCAGGCTCATAGCAAACATTTTACCCTGATTTACACTCTAGTTGCAAAGTTACTATCCTCAGGCTCATAGCAAACATTTTACCTTGATGTACACTCTAGTTGCAAAGTTACTATCCTCAGGCTCATAGCAAACATTTTAACCTGATGTACACTCTAGTTGCAAAGTTACTAGCCTCAGGCTCAAAGCAAACATTTTAACCTGATGTACACTCTAGTTGCAAAGTTACTATCCTCAGGCTCATAGCAAACATTTTAACCTGATGTACACTTTAGTTGCAAAGTTACTATCCTCAGGCTCATAGAAAACATTTTAACCTGATGTACACCCTAGTTGCAAAGTTACTATCCTCAGGCTCATAGCAAACATTTTAACCTGATGTACATTCTAGTTGCAAAGTTACTATCCTCAGGCTCATAGCAAACATTTTAACCTGATGTACACTCTAGTTGCAAAGTTACTATCCTCAGTCTCATAGCAAACATTTTACCCTGATGTACACTCTAGTTGCAAAGTTACTATCCTCAGGCTCATAGCAATCACTTTAACCTGATGTACAGTCTAGTTGCAAAGTTACTATCCTCAGGCTCATAGCAAACATTTTAACCTGATGTACACTCTAGTTGCAAAGTTACTATCCTCAGGCTCATAGCAAACATTTTAACCTGATGTACACTCTAGTTGCAAAGTTACTATCCTCAGGCTCATAGCAAAAATTCTAACCTGATGTACACTCTAGTTGCAAAGTTACTATCCTCAGGCTCATAGCAAACATTTTAACCTGATGTACACTCTAGTTGCAAAGTTACTATCCTCAGGCTCATAGCAAACATTCTAACCTGATGTATACTCTAGTTGCAAAGTTACTATCCTCAGGTTCATAGCAAACATTTTAACCTGATGTACACTCTAGTAGCAAAGTTACTATCCTCAGGCTCATAGCAAACATTCTAACCTGATGTACACTCTAGTTGCAAAGTTACTATCCTCAGGCTCATAGCAAACATTTTAACCTGATGTACACTCTAGTTGCAAAGTTTCTATCCTCAGGCTCATAGCAAACATTTTAACCTGATGTACACTCTAGTTGCAAAGTTACTATCCTCAGGCTCATAGCAAACATTTTAACCTGATGTACACTCTAGTTGCAAAGTTACTATCCTCAGGCTCATAGAAAAACATTTTAACCTGATGTACACTCTAGTTGCAAAGTTACTATCCTCAGGTTCAAAGCAAACATTCTAACCTGATGTACACTCTAGTTGCAAAGTTACTATCCTCAGGTTCAAAGCAAACATTGTAACCTGATGTACACTCTAGTTGCAAAGTTACTATCCTCAGGTTCAAAACAAACATTTTAACCTGATGTACACTCTAGTTGCAAAGTTACTATCCTCAGGTTCAAAGCAAACATTCTAACCTGATGTACACTCTAGTTGCAAAGTTACTATCCTCAGGTTCAGAGCAAACATTTTAACCTGATGTACACTCTAGTTGCAAAATAATCATCCACAGGCTCATAGCAAACATTCTAACCAGATGTACACTCTAGTTGCAAAGTAACCATCCTCAGGATCATAGCAAACATTTTAACCTGATATACACTCTAGTTGCAAAGTTACTATCCTCAGGCACAAAGCAAACATTTTAACTTGATGTACACTCTAGTTGCAAAGTTACTATCCTCAGGCTCATAGCAAACATTATAACCTGATGTACACTCTAGTTGCAAAGTTACTATCCTCAGGATCATAGCAAACATTTTAACCTGATGTACACTCTAGTTGCAAAGTTACTATCCTCAGGCTCATAGCAAACATTTTAACCTGATGTACACTCTAGTTGCAAAGTTACTATCCTCAGGCTCATAGCAAACATTTTACCTTGATGTACACTCTAGTTGCAAAGTTACTATCCTCAGGCTCATAGCAAACATTTTAACCTGATGTACACTCTAGTTGCAAAGTTACTAGCCTCAGGCTCATAGCAAACATTTTAACCTGATGTACACTCTAGTTGCAAAGTTACTATCCTCAGGCTCATATTAAACATTTTAACCCGATGTACACTTTAGTTGCAAAGTTACTATCCTCAGGCTCATAGCAAACATTTTAACCTGATGTACACCCTAGTTGCAAAGTTACTATCCTCAGGCTCATAGCAAACATTTTAACCTGATGTACATTCTAGTTGCAATGTTACTATCCTCAGGCTCATAGCAAACATTTTAACCTGATGTACACTCTAGTTGCAAAGTTACTATCATCAGGCTCATAGCAAACATTTTAACCTGATGTACACTCTAGTTGCAAAGTTACTATCCTCAGGCTCATAGCAAACATTTTACCTTGATGTACACTCTAGTTGCAAAGTTACTATCCTTAGGCTCATAGCAAACATTTTACCTTGATGTACACTCTAGTTGCAAAGTTACTATCCTCAGGCTCATAGCAAACATTTTAACCTGATGTACACTCTAGTTGCAAAGTTACTATCCTCAGGCTCATAGCAAACATTCTAACCTGATGTACACTCTAGTTGCAAAGTTACTATCCTCAGGCTCATAGCAAACATTCTAACCTGATGTACAATCTAGTTGCAAAGTTACTATCCTCAGGCTCATAGCAAAAATTCTAACCTGATGTACACTCTAGTTGCAAAGTTACTATCCTCAGGCTCATAGCAAACATTTTAACCTGATGTACACTCTAGTTGCAAAGTTACTATCCTCAGGTTCAAAGCAAACATTCTAACCTGATGTACACTCTAGTTGCAAAGTTACTATCCTCAGGTTCCAAGCAAACATTTTAACCTGATGTACACTCTAGTTGCCAAGTTACTATCCTCAGGTTCAAAGCAAACATTTTAACCTGATGTACACTCTAGTTGCAAAGTTACTATCCTCAGGTTCAAAGCAAACATTCTAACCTGATGTACACTCTAGTGGCAAAGTTACTATCCTCAGGCTCATAGCAAACATTTTAACCTGATGTACACTCTAGTTGCAAAGTTACTATCCTCAGGCTCATAGCAAACATTTTAACCTGATGTACACCCTAGTTTCAAAGTTACTATCCTCAGGCTCATAGGAAACATTTTAACCTGATGTACATTCTAGTTGCAAAGTTACTATCCTCAGGCTCATAGCAAACATTTTAACCTGATGTACACTCTAGTTGCAAAGTTACTATCATCAGGCTCATAGCAAACATTTTAACCTGATGTACACTCTAGTTGCAAAGTTACTATCCTCAGGCTCATAGCAAACATTTTACCTTGATGTACACTCTAGTTGCAAAGTTACTATCCTTAGGCTCATAGCAAACATTTTACCTTGATGTACACTCTAGTTGCAAAGTTACTATCCTCAGGCTCATAGCAAACATTTTAACCTGATGTACACTCTAGTTGCAAAGTTACTATCCTCAGGCTCATAGCAAACATTCTAACCTGATGTACACTCTAGTTGCAAAGTTACTATCCTCAGGCTCATAGCAAACATTCTAACCTGATGTACAATCTAGTTGCAAAGTTACTATCCTCAGGCTCATAGCAAAAATTCTAACCTGATGTCCACTCTAGTTGCAAAGTTACTATCCTCAGGCTCATAGCAAACATTTTAACCTGATGTACACTCTAGTTGCAAAGTTACTATCCTCAGGTTCAAAGCAAACATTCTAACCTGATGTACACTCTAGTTGCAAAGTACCTATCCTCAGGTTCCAAGCAAACATTTTAACCTGATGTACACTCTAGTTGCCAAGTTACTATCCTCAGGTTCAAAGCAAACATTTTAACCTGATGTACACTCTAGTTGCAAAGTTACTATCCTCAGGTTCAAAGCAAACATTCTAACCTGATGTACACTCTAGTGGCAAAGTTACTATCCTCAGGCTCATAGCAAACATTTTAACCTGATGTACACTCTAGTTGCAAAGTTACTATCCTCAGGCTCATAGCAAACATTTTAACCTGATGTACACCCTAGTTGCAAAGTTACTATCCTCAGGCTCATAGGAAACATTTTAACCTGATGTACATTCTAGTTGCAAAGTTACTATCCTCAGGCTCATAGCAAATATTTTACCTTGATGTACACTCTAGTTGCAAAGTTACTATCCTCAGGCTCATAGCAAACATTTTAACCTGATGTACACTCTAGTTGCAAAGTTACTATCCTCAGGCTCATAGCAAACATTTTACCTTGATGTACACTCTAGTTGCAAAGTTACTATCCTCAGGCTCATAGCAAACATTTTAACCTGATGTACACTCTAGTTGCAAAGTTACTAGCCTCAGGCTCATAGCAAACATTTTAACCTGATGTACACTCTAGTTGCAAAGTTACTATCCTCAGGCTCATATCAAACATTTTAACCCGATGTACACTTTAGTTGCAAAGTTACTATCCTCAGGCTCATAGCAAACATTTTAACCTGATGTACACCCTAGTTGCAAAGTTACTATCCTCAGGCTCATAGCAAACATTTTAACCTGATGTACATTCTAGTTGCAAAGTTACTATCCTCAGGCTCATAGCAAACATTTTAACCTGATGTACACTCTAGTTGCAAAGTTACTATCATCAGGCTCATAGCAAACATTTTAACCTGATGTACACTCTAGTTGCAAAGTTACTATCCTCAGGCTCATAGCAAACATTTTACCTTGATGTACACTCTAGTTGCAAAGTTACTATCCTTAGGCTCATAGCAAACATTTTACCTTGATGTACACTCTAGTTGCAAAGTTACTATCCTCAGGCTCATAGCAAACATTTTAACCTGATGTACACTCTAGTTGCAAAGTTACTATCCTCAGGCTCATAGCAAACATTCTAACCTGATGTACACTCTAGTTGCAAAGTTACTATCCTCAGGCTCATAGCAAACATTCTAACCTGATGTACAATCTAGTTGCAAAGTTACTATCCTCAGGCTCATAGCAAAAATTCTAACCTGATGTACACTCTAGTTGCAAAGTTACTATCCTCAGGCTCATAGCAAACATTTTAACCTGATGTACACTCTAGTTGCAAAGTTACTATCCTCAGGTTCAAAGCAAACATTCTAACCTGATGTACACTCTAGTTGCAAAGTTACTATCCTCAGGTTCCAAGCAAACATTTTAACCTGATGTACACTCTAGTTGCCAAGTTACTATCCTCAGGTTCAAAGCAAACATTTTAACCTGATGTACACTCTAGTTGCAAAGTTACTATCCTCAGGTTCAAAGCAAACATTCTAACCTGATGTACACTCTAGTGGCAAAGTTACTATCCTCAGGCTCATAGCAAACATTTTAACCTGATGTACACTCTAGTTGCAAAGTTACTATCCTCAGGCTCATAGTAAACATTTTAACCTGATGTACACCCTAGTTGCAAAGTTACTATCCTCAGGCTCATAGGAAACATTTTAACCTGATGTACATTCTAGTTGCAAAGTTACTATCCTCAGGCTCATAGCAAACATTTTAACCTGATGTACACTCTAGTTGCAAAGTTACTATCATCAGGCTCATAGCAAACATTTTAACCTGATGTACACTCTAGTTGCAAAGTTACTATCCTCAGGCTCATAGCAAACTTTTTACCTTGATGTACACTCTAGTTGCAAAGTTACTATCCTTAGGCTCATAGCAAACATTTTACCTTGATGTACACTCTAGTTGCAAAGTTACTATCCTCAGGCTCATAGCAAACATTTTAACCTGATGTACACTCTAGTTGCAAAGTTACTATCCTCAGGCTCATAGCAAACATTCTAACCTGATGTACACTCTAGTTGCAAAGTTACTATCCTCAGGCTCATAGCAAACATTCTAACCTGATGTACAATCTAGTTGCAAAGTTACTATCCTCAGGCTCATAGCAAAAATTCTAACCTGATGTCCACTCTAGTTGCAAAGTTACTATCCTCAGGCTCATAGCAAACATTTTAACCTGATGTACACTCTAGTTGCAAAGTTACTATCCTCAGGTTCAAAGCAAACATTCTAACCTGATGTACACTCTAGTTGCAAAGTTACTATCCTCAGGTTCCAAGCAAACATTTTAACCTGATGTACACTCTAGTTGCCAAGTTACTATCCTCAGGTTCAAAGCAAACATTTTAACCTGATGTACACTCTAGTTGCAAAGTTACTATCCTCAGGCTCATAGCAAACATTTTAACCTGATGTACACTCTAGTTGCAAAGTTACTAGCCTCAGGCTCAAAGCAAACATTTTAACCTGATGTACACTCTAGTTGCAAAGTTACTATCCTCAGGCTCATAGCAAACATTTTAACCTGATGTACACTTTAGTTGCAAAGTTACTATCCTCAGGCTCATAGAAAACATTTTAACCTGATGTACACCCTAGTTGCAAAGTTAATATCCTCAGGCTCATAGCAAACATTTTAACCTGATGTACATTCTAGTTGCAAAGTTACTATCCTCAGGCTCATAGCAAACATTTTAACCTGATGTACACTCTAGTTGCAAAGTTACTATCCTCAGGCTCATAGCAAACATTTTACCCTGATGTACACTCTAGTTGCAAAGTTACTATCCTCAGGCTCATAGCAAACACTTTAACCTGATGTACAGTCTAGTTGCAAAGTTACTATCCTCAGGCTCATAGCAAACATTTTAACCTGATGTACACTCTAGTTGCAAAGTTACTATCCTCAGGCTCATAGCAAAAATTCTAACCTGATGTACACTCTAGTTGCAAAGTTACTATCCTCAGGCTCATAGCAAACATTTTAACCTGATGTACACTCTAGTTGCAAAGTTACTATCCTCAGGCTCATAGCAAACATTCTAACCTGATGTATACTCTAGTTGCAAAGTTACTATCCTCAGGTTCATAGCAAACATTTTAACCTGATGTACACTCTAGTAGCAAAGTTACTATCCTCAGGCTCATAGCAAACATTCTAACCTGATGTACACTCTAGTTGCAAAGTTTTTATCCTCAGGCTCATAGCAAACATTTTAACCTGATGTACACTCTAGTTGCAAAGTTTCTATCCTCAGGCTCATAGCAAACATTTTAACCTGATGTACACTCTAGTTGCAAAGTTACTATCCTCAGGCTCATAGCAAACATTTTAACCTGATGTACACTCTAGTTGCAAAGTTACTATCCTCAGGCTCATAGAAAAACATTTTAACCTGATGTACACTCTAGTTGCAAAGTTACTATCCTCAGGTTCAAAGCAAACATTCTAACCTGATGTACACTCTAGTTGCAAAGTTACTATCCTCAGGTTCAAAGCAAACATTGTAACCTGATGTACACTCTAGTTGCAAAGTTACTATCCTCAGGTTCAAAACAAACATTTTAACCTGATGTACACTCTAGTTGCAAAGTTACTATCCTCAGGTTCAAAGCAAACATTCTAACCTGATGTACACTCTAGTTGCAAAGTTACTATCCTCAGGTTCAGAGCAAACATTTTAAAGTGATGTACACTCTAGTTGCAAAATAATCATCCACAGGCTCATAGCAAACATTTTAACCTGATGTACACTCTAGTTGCAAAGTTACTATCCTCAGGCTCATAGCAAACATTCTAACCTGATGTATACTCTAGTTGCAAAGTTACTATCCTCAGGTTCATAGCAAACATTTTAACTTGATGTACACTCTAGTTGCAAAGTTACTATCCTCAGGCTCATAGCAAACATTATAACCTGATGTACACTCTAGTTGCAAAGTTACTATCCTCAACATCATAGCAAAAATTTTAACCTGATGTACACTCTAGTTGCAAAGTTACTATCCTCAGGCTCATAGCAAACATTTTAACCTGATGTACACTCTAGTTGCAAAGTTACTATCCTCAGGCTCATAGCAAACATTTTACCTTGATGTACACTCTAGTTGCAAAGTTACTATCCTCAGGCTCATAGCAAACATTTTAACCTGATGTACACTCTAGTTGCAAAGTTACTAGCCTCAGGCTCATAGCAAACATTTTAACCTGATGTACACTCTAGTTGCAAAGTTACTATCCTCAGGCTCATATCAAACATTTTAACCCGATGTACACTTTAGTTGCATAGTTACTATCCTCAGGCTCATAGCAAACATTTTAACCTGATGTACACCCTAGTTGCAAAGTTACTATCCTCAGGCTCATAGCAAACATTTTAACCTGATGTACATTCTAGTTGCAAAGTTACTATCCTCAGGCTCATAGCAAACATTTTAACCTGATGTACACTCTAGTTGCAAAGTTACTATCATCAGGCTCATAGCAAACATTTTAACCTGATGTACACTCTAGTTGCAAAGTTACTATCCTCAGGCTCATAGCAAACATTTTACCTTGATGTACACTCTAGTTGCAAAGTTACTATCCTTAGGCTCATAGCAAACATTTTACCTTGATGTACACTCTAGTTGCAAAGTTACTATCCTCAGGCTCATAGCAAACATTTTAACCTGATGTACACTCTAGTTGCAAAGTTACTATCCTCAGGCTCATAGCAAACATTCTAACCTGATGTACACTCTAGTTGCAAAGTTACTATCCTCAGGCTCATAGCAAACATTCTAACCTGATGTACAATCTAGTTGCAAAGTTACTATCCTCAGGCTCATAGCAAAAATTCTAACCTGATGTACACTCTAGTTGCAAAGTTACTATCCTCAGGCTCATAGCAAACATTTTAACCTGATGTACACTCTAGTTGCAAAGTTACTATCCTCAGGCTCATAACAAACATTTTAACCTGATGTACACTCTAGTTGCAAAGTTACTATCCTCAGGATCAAAGCAAACATTCTAACCTGATGTACACTCTAGTTGCAAAGTTGCTATCCTCAGGTTCCAAGCAAACATTTTAACCTGATGTACACTCTAGTTGCCAAGTTACTATCCTCAGGTTCAAAGCAAACATTTTAACCTGATGTACACTCTAGTTGCAAAGTTACTATCCTCAGGTTCAACGTAAACATTCTAACCTGATGTACACTCTAGTTGCAAAGTTACTATCCTCAGGGTCAAAGCAAACATTTCAACCAGATGTACACTCTAGTTGCAAAGCAACCATCCTCAGGCTCTAAGCAAACATTCTAACCTGATGTACACTCTAGTTGCAAAGTAACCATCCTCAGGATCATAGCAAACATTTTAACTTGATATACACTCTAGTTGCAAAGTTACTATCCTCAGGCACAAAGCAAACATTTTAACTTGATGTACAATCTAGTTGCAAAGTTACTATCCTCAGGCTCATAGCAAACATTATAACCTGATGTACACTCTAGTTGCAAAGTTACTATCCTCAGGCTTATAGCAAACATTTTAACCTGATGTACACTCTAGTTGCAAAGTTACTATCCTCAGGATCATAGCAAACATTTTAACCTGATGTACACTCTAGTTGCAAAGTTACTATCCTCAGGCTCATAGCAAACATTTTAACCTGATGTACACTCTAGTTGCAAAGTTACTATCCTCAGGATCATAGCAAACATTTTAACCTGATATACACTCTAGTTGCAAAGTTACTATCCTCAGGTTCAAAGCAAACATTTTAACCTGATGTACACTCTAGTTGCAAAGTAACCATCCTCAGGCTCATGGCAAACATTTTAACCTGATGTACACTCTAGTTGCAAAGTAACCATCCTCAGGCTCATAGCAAACATTTTAACCTGATGTAGACTCTACTTGCAATGTAACCATCCTCAGGCTCATAGCAAACATTTTAACCTGATGTACACTCTAGTTGCAACGTTACTATCCTCAGGATCATAGCAAACATTTTAACCTGATATACACTCTAGTTGCCAAGTTACTATCCTCAGGTTCAAAGCAAACATTTTAACCTGATGTACACTCTAGTTGCAAAGTTACTATCCTCAGGTTCAAAGTAAACATTCTAACCTGATGTACACTCTAGTTGCAAAGTTACTATCCTCAGGGTCAAAGCAAACATTTTAACCAGATGTACACTCTAGTTGCAAAGCAACCATCCTCAGGCTCTAAGCAAACATTCTAACCTGATGTACACTCTAGTTGCAAAGTAACCATCCTCAGGATCATAGCAAACATTTTAACTTGATATACACTCTAGTTGCAAAGTTACTATCCTCAGGCACAAAGCAAACATTTTAACTTGATGTACAATCTAGTTGCAAAGTTACTATCCTCAGGCTCATAGCAAACATTATAACCTGATGTACACTCTAGTTGCAAAGTTACTATCCTCAGGCTTATAGCAAACATTTTAACCTGATGTACACTCTAGTTGCAAAGTTACTATCCTCAGGATCATAGCAAACATTTTAACCTGATGTACACTCTAGTTGCAAAGTTACTATCCTCAGGCTCATAGCAAACATTTTAACCTGATGTACACTCTAGTTGCAAAGTTACTATCCTCAGGATCATAGCAAACATTTTAACCTGATATACACTCTAGTTGCAAAGTTACTATCCTCAGGTTCAAAGCAAACATTTTAACCTGATGTACACTCTAGTTGCAAAGTAACCATCCTCAGGCTCATGGCAAACATTTTAACCTGATGTACACTCTAGTTGCAAAGTAACCATCCTCAGGCTCATAGCAAACATTTTAACCTGATGTACACTCTACTTGCAATGTAACCATCCTCAGGCTCATAGCAAACATTTTAACCTGATGTACACTCTAGTTGCAACGTTACTATCCTCAGGATCATAGCAAACATTTTAACCTTATATACACTCTAGTTGCAAAGTTACTATCCTCAGGTTCAAAGCAAACATTTTAACCTGATGTACACTCTAGTTGCAAAGTAACCATCCTCAGGCTAATGGCAAACATTTTAACCTGATGTACACTCTAGTTGCAAAGTAACCATCCTCAGGCTCATAGCAAACATTTTAACCTGATGTACACTCTAGTTACAAAGTAACAATCCTCAGGCTCATAGCAAACATTTTAACCTGATGTACACTCTTGTTACAAAGTTACTATCCTCAGGCTCATAGCAAACGTTTTAACCTGTTGTACACTCTAGTTGCAAAGTTACTATCCTCAGGCTCATAGCAAACATTTTAACCTGATGTACACTCTAGTTGCAAAGTTTCTATCCTCAGGCTCATAGCAAACATTTTAACCTGATGTACACTCTAGTTGCAAAGTTACTATCCTCAGGCTCATAGCAAACATTTTAACCTGATGTACACTCTAGTTGCAAAGTTACTATCCTCAGGCTCATAGAAAAACATTTTAACCTGATGTACACTCTAGTTGCAAAGTTACTATCCTCAGGTTCAAAGCAAACATTCTAACCTGATGTACACTCTAGTTGCAAAGTTACTATCCTCAGGTTCAAAGCAAACATTGTAACCTGATGTACACTCTAGTTGCAAAGTTACTATCCTCAGGTTCAAAACAAACATTTTAACCTGATGTACACTCTAGTTGCAAAGTTACTATCCTCAGGTTCAAAGCAAACATTCTAACCTGATGTACACTCTAGTTGCAAAGTTACTATCCTCAGGTTCAGAGCAAACATTTTAAAGTGATGTACACTCTAGTTGCAAAATAATCATCCACAGGCTCATAGCAAACATTCTAACCAGATGTACACTCTAGTTGCAAAGTAACCATCCTCAGGATCATAGCAAACATTTTAACCTGATATACACTCTAGTTGCAAAGTTACTATCCTCAGGCACAAAGCAAACATTTTAACTTGATGTACACTCTAGTTGCAAAGTTACTATCCTCAGGCTCATAGCAAACATTATAACCTGATGTACACTCTAGTTGCAAAGTTACTATCCTCAACATCATAGCAAAAATTTTAATCTGATGTACACTCTAGTTGCAAAGTTACTATCCTCAGGCTCATAGCAAACATTTTAACCTGATATACACTCTAGTTGCAAAGTTACTATCCTCAGGCTCATAGCAAACATTTTACCTTGATGTACACTCTAGTTGCAAAGTTACTATCCTCAGGCTCATAGCAAACATTTTAACCTGATGTACACTCTAGTTGCAAAGTTACTAGCCTCAGGCTCATAGCAAACATTTTAACCTGATGTACACCCTAGTTGCAAAGTTACTATCCTCAGGCTCATAGCAAACATTTTAACCTGATGTACATTCTAGTTGCAAAGTTACTATCCTCAGGCTCATAGCAAACATTTTAACCTGATGTACACTCTAGTTGCAAAGTTACTATCATCAGGCTCATAGCAAACATTTTAACCTGATGTACACTCTAGTTGCAAAGTTACTATCCTCAGGCTCATAGCAAACATTTTACCTTGATGTACACTCTAGTTGCAAAGTTACTATCCTTAGGCTCATAGCAAACATTTTACCTTGATGTACACTCTAGTTGCAAAGTTACTATCCTCAGGCTCATAGCAAACATTTTAACCTGATGTACACTCTAGTTGCAAAGTTACTATCCTCAGGCTCATAGCAAACATTCTAACCTGATGTACACTCTAGTTGCAAAGTTACTATCCTCAGGCTCATAGCAAACATTCTAACCTGATGTACAATCTAGTTGCAAAGTTACTATCCTCAGGCTCATAGCAAAAATTCTAACCTGATGTACACTCTAGTTGCAAAGTTACTATCCTCAGGCTCATAGCAAACATTTTAACCTGATGTACACTCTAGTTGCAAAGTTACTATCCTCAGGCTCATAACAAACATTTTAACCTGATGTACACTCTAGTTGCAAAGTTACTATCCTCAGGTTCAAAGCAAACATTCTAACCTGATGTACACTCTAGTTGCAAAGTTACTATCCTCAGGTTCCAAGCAAACATTTTAACCTGATGTACACTCTAGTTGCCAAGTTACTATCCTCAGGTTCAAAGCAAACATTTTAACCTGATGTACACTCTAGTTGCAAAGTTACTATCCTCAGGTTCAAAGTAAACATTCTAACCTAATGTACACTCTAGTTGCAAAGTTACTATCCTCAGGGTCAAAGCAAACATTTTAACCAGATGTACACTCTAGTTGCAAAGCAACCATCCTCAGGCTCTAAGCAAACATTCTAACCTGATGTACACTCTAGTTGCAAAGTAACCATCCTCAGGATCATAGCAAACATTTTAACTTGATATACACTCTAGTTGCAAAGTTACTATCCTCAGGCACAAAGCAAACATTTTAACTTGATGTACACTCTAGTTGCAAAGTTACTATCCTCAGGCTCATAGCAAACATTATAACCTGATGTACACTCTAGTTGCAAAGTTACTATCCTCAGGCTCATAGCAAACATTTTAACCTGATGTACACTCTAGTTGCAAAGTTACTATCCTCAGGATCATAGCAAACATTTTAACCTGATGTACACTCTAGTTGCAAAGTTACTATCCTCAGGCTCATAGCAAACATTTTAACCTGATGTACACTCTAGTTGCAAAGTTACTATCCTCAGGATCATAGCAAACATTTTAACCTGATATACACTCTAGTTGCAAAGTTACTATCCTCAGGTTCAAAGCAAACATTTTAACCTGATGTACACTCTAGTTGCAAAGTAACCATCCTCAGGCTCATGGCAAACATTTTAACCTGATGTACACTCTAGTTGCAAAGTAACCATCCTCAGGCTCATAGCAAACATTTTAACCTGATGTACACTCTAGTTGCAATGTAACCATCCTCAGGCTCATAGCAAACATTTTAACCTGATGTACACTCTAGTTGCAACGTTACTATCCTCAGGATCATAGCAAACATTTTAACCTGATATACACTCTAGTTGCAAAGTTACTATCCTCAGGTTCAAAGCAAACATTTTAACCAGATGTACACTATAGTTGCAAAGTAACCATCCTCAGGCTAATGGCAAACATTTTAACCTGATGTACACTCTAGTTGCAAAGTAACCATCCTCAGGCTCATAGCAAACATTTTAACCTGATGTACACTCTAGTTACAAAGTAACAATCCTCAGGCTCATAGCAAACATTTTAACCTGATGTACACTCTTGTTACAAAGTTACTATCCTCAGGCTCATAGCAAACGTTTTAACCTGTTGTACACTCTAGTTGCAAAGTTACTATCCTCAGGCTCATAGCAAACATTCTAACCTGATGTACAATTTAGTTGCAAAGTTACTATCCTCAGGCTCAAAGCAAACATTCTAACCTGATGTACACTCTAGATGCAAAGTTACTATCCTCAGGTTCAAAGCAAACATTTTAACCTGATGTACACTCTAGTTGCAAAGTTACTATCCTCAGGTTCAAAGTAAACATTCTAACCTGATGTACACTCTAGTTGCAAAGTTACTATCCTCAGGGTCAAAGCAAACATTTTAACCTGATGTACACTCTAGTTGCAAAGCAACCATCCTCAGGCTCTAAGCAAACATTCTAACCTGATGTACACTCTAGTTGCAAAGTAACCATCCTCAGGATCATAGCAAACATTTTAACTTGATATACACTCTAGTTGCAAAGTTACTATCCTCAGGCACAAAGCAAACATTTTAACTTGATGTACACTCTAGTTGCAAAGTTACTATCCTCAGGCTCATAGCAAACATTATAACCTGATGTACACTCTAGTTGCAAAGTTACTATCCTCAGGCTCATAGCAAACATTTTAACCTGATGTACACTCTAGTTCCAAAGTTACTATCCTCAGGATCATAGCAAACATTTTAACCTGATGTACACTCTAGTTGCAAAGTAACCATCCTCAGGCTCATAGCAAACATTTTAACCTGATGTACACTCTAGTTGCAAAGTTACTATCCTCAGGCTCATAGCAAACATTTTACCTTGATGTACACTCTAGTTGCAAAGTTACTATCCTCAGGCTCATAGCAAACATTTTAACCTGATGTACACTCTAGTTGCAAAGTTACTAGCCTCAGGCTCAAAGCAAACATTTTAACCTGATGTACACTCTAGTTGCAAAGTTACTATCCTCAGGCTCATAGCAAACATTTTAACCTGATGTACACTTTAGTTGCAAAGTTACTATCCTCAGGCTCATAGAAAACATTTTAACCTGATGTACACCCTAGTTGCAAAGTTACTATCCTCAGGCTCATAGCAAACATTTTACCTTGATGTACACTCTAGTTGCAAAGTTACTATCCTCAGGCTCATAGCAAACATTTTAACCTGATGTACACTCTAGTTGCAAAGTTACTAGCCTCAGGCTCATAGCAAACATTTTAACCTGATGTACAGTCTAGTTGCAAAGTTACTATCCTCAGGCTCATATCAAACATTTTAACCCGATGTACACTTTAGTTGCAAAGTTACTATCCTCAGGCTCATAGCAAATATTTTAACCTGATGTACACCCTAGTTGCAAAGTTACTATCCTCAGGCTCATAGCAAACATTTTAACCTGATGTACATTCTAGTTGCAAAGTTACTATCCTCAGGCTCATAGCAAACATTTTAACCTGATGTACACTCTAGTTGCAAAGTTACTATCATCAGGCTCATAGCAAACATTTTAACCTGATGTACACTCTAGTTGCAAAGTTACTATCCTCAGGCTCATAGCAAACATTTTACCTTGATGTACACTCTAGTTGCAAAGTTACTATCCTTAGGCTCATAGCAAACATTTTACCTTGATGTACACTCTAGTTGCAAAGTTACTATCCTCAGGCTCATAGCAAACATTTTAACCTGATGTACACTCTAGTTGCAAAGTTACTATCCTCAGGCTCATAGCAAACATTCTAACCTGATGTACACTCTAGATGCAAAGTTACTATCCTCAGGCTCATAGCAAACTTTCTAACCTGATGTACAATCTAGTTGCAAAGTTACTATCCTCAGGCTCATAGCAAAAATTCTAACCTGATGTCCACTCTAGTTGCAAAGTTACTATCCTCAGGCTCATAGCAAACATTTTAACCTGATGTACACTCTAGTTGCAAAGTTACTATCCTCAGGTTCAAAGCAAACATTCTAACCTGATGTACACTCTAGTTGCAAAGTTACTATCCTCAGGTTCCAAGCAAACATTTTTACCTGATATACACTCTAGTTGCCAAGTTACTATCCTCAGGTTCAAAGCAAACATTTTAACCTGATGTACACTCTAGTTGCAAAGTTACTATCCTCAGGTTCAAAGCAAACATTCTAACCTGATGTACACTCTAGTTGCAAAGTTACTATCCTCAGGCTCATAGCAAACATTTTAACCTGATGTACACTTTAGTTGCAAAGTTACTATCCTCAGGCTCATAGAAAACATTTTAACCTGATGTACACCCTAGTTGCAAAGTTAATATCCTCAGGCTCATAGCAAACATTTTAACCTGATGTACATTCTAGTTGCAAAGTTACTATCCTCAGGCTCATAGCAAACATTTTAACCTGATGTACACTCTAGTTGCAAAGTTACTATCCTCAGGCTCATAGCAAACATTTTACCCTAAAGTACACTCTAGTTGCAAAGTTACTATCCTCAGGCTCATAGCAAACACTTTAACCTGATGTACAGTCTAGTTGCAAAGTTACTATCCTCAGGCTCATAGCAAACATTTTAACCTGATGTACACTCTAGTTGCAAAGTTACTATCCTCAGGCTCATAGCAAACATTTTAACCTGATCTACACTCTAGTTGCAAAGTTACTATCCTCAGGCTCATAGCAAAAATTCTAACCTGATGTACACTCTAGTTGCAAAGTTACTATCCTCAGGCTCATAGCAAACATTTTAACCTGATGTACACTCTAGTTGCAAAGTTACTATCCTCAGGCTCATAGCAAACATTCTAACCTGATGTATACTCTAGTTGCAAAGTTACTATCCTCAGGTTCATAGCAAACATTTTAACCTGATGTACACTCTAGTAGCAAAGTTACTATCCTCAGGCTCATAGCAAACATTCTAACCTGATGTACACTCTAGTTGCAAAGTTACTATCCTCAGGCTCATAGCAAACATTTTAACCTGATGTACACTCTAGTTGCAAAGTTTCTATCCTCAGGCTCATAGCAAACATTTTAACCTGATGTACACTCTAGTTGCAAAGTTACTATCCTCAGGCTCATAGCAAACATTTTAACCTGATGTACACTCTAGTTGCAAAGTTACTATCCTCAGGCTCATAGAAAAACATTTTAACCTGATGTACACTCTAGTTGCAAAGTTACTATCCTCAGGTTCAAAGCAAACATTCTAACCTGATGTACACTCTAGTTGCAAAGTTACTAACCTCAGGTTCAAAGCAAACATTGTAACCTGATGTACACTCTAGTTGCAAAGTTACTATCCTCAGGTTCAAAACAAACATTTTAACCTGATGTACACTCTAGTTGCAATGTTACTATCCTCAGGTTCAAAGCAAACATTCTAACCTGATGTACACTCTAGTTGCAAAGTTACTATCCTCAGGTTCAGAGCAAACATTTTAACCTGATGTACACTCTAGTTGCAAAATAATCATCCACAGGCTCATAGCAAACATTCTAACCAGATGTACACTCTAGTTGCAAAGTAACCATCCTCAGGATCATAGCAAACATTTTAACCTGATATACACTCTAGTTGTAAAGTTACTATCCTCAGGCACAAAGCAAACATTTTAACTTGATGTACACTCTAGTTGCAAAGTTACTATCCTCAGGCTCATAGCAAACATTATAACCTGATGTACACTCTAGTTGCGAAGTTACTATCCTCAACATCATAGCAAAAATTTTAACCTGATGTACACTCTAGTTGCAAAGTTACTATCCTCAGGCTCATAGCAAACATTTTAACCTGATGTACACTCTAGTTGCAAAGTTACTATCCTCAGGCTCATAGCAAACATTTTACCTTGATGTACACTCTAGTTGCAAAGTTACTATCCTCAGGCTCATAGCAAACATTTTAACCTGATGTACACTCTAGTTGCAAAGTTACTAGCCTCAGGCTCATAGCAAACATTTTAACCTGATGTACACTCTAGTTGCAAAGTTACTATCCTCAGGCTCATATCAAACATTTTAACCCGATGTACACTTTAGTTGCATAGTTACTATCCTCAGGCTCATAGCAAACATTTTAACCTGATGTACACCCTAGTTGCAAAGTTACTATCCTCAGGCTCATAGCAAACATTTTAACCTGATGTACATTCTAGTTGCAAAGTTACTATCCTCAGGCTCATAGCAAACATTTTAACCTGATGTACACTCTAGTTGCAAAGTTACTATCCTCAGGCTCATAGAAAAACATTTTAACCTGATGTACACTCTAGTTGCAAAGTTACTATCCTCAGGTTCAAAGCAAACATTCTAACCTGATGTACACTCTAGTTGCAAAGTTACTATCCTCAGGTTCAAAGCAAACATTGTAACCTGATGTACACTCTAGTTGCAAAGTTACTATCCTCAGGTTCAAAACAAACATTTTAACCTGATGTACACTCTAGTTGCAAAGTTACTATCCTCAGGTTCAAAGCAAACATTCTAACCTGATGTACACTCTAGTTGCAAAGTTACTATCCTCAGGTTCAGAGCAAACATTTTAAAGTGATGTACACTCTAGTTGCAAAATAATCATCCACAGGCTCATAGCAAACATTTTAACCTGATGTACACTCTAGTTGCAAAGTTACTATCCTCAGGCTCATAGCAAACATTCTAACCTGATGTATACTCTAGTTGCAAAGTTACTATCCTCAGGTTCATAGCAAACATTTTAACTTGATGTACACTCTAGTTGCAAAGTTACTATCCTCAGGCTCATAGCAAACATTATAACCTGATGTACACTCTAGTTGCAAAGTTACTATCCTCAACATCATAGCAAAAATTTTAACCTGATGTACACTCTAGTTGCAAAGTTACTATCCTCAGGCTCATAGCAAACATTTTAACCTGATGTACACTCTAGTTGCAAAGTTACTATCCTCAGGCTCATAGCAAACATTTTACCTTGATGTACACTCTAGTTGCAAAGTTACTATCCTCAGGCTCATAGCAAACATTTTAACCTGATGTACACTCTAGTTGCAAAGTTACTAGCCTCAGGCTCATAGCAAACATTTTAACCTGATGTACACTCTAGTTGCAAAGTTACTATCCTCAGGCTCATATCAAACATTTTAACCCGATGTACACTTTAGTTGCATAGTTACTATCCTCAGGCTCATAGCAAACATTTTAACCTGATGTACACCCTAGTTGCAAAGTTACTATCCTCAGGCTCATAGCAAACATTTTAACCTGATGTACATTCTAGTTGCAAAGTTACTATCCTCAGGCTCATAGCAAACATTTTAACCTGATGTACACTCTAGTTGCAAAGTTACTATCATCAGGCTCATAGCAAACATTTTAACCTGATGTACACTCTAGTTGCAAAGTTACTATCCTCAGGCTCATAGCAAACATTTTACCTTGATGTACACTCTAGTTGCAAAGTTACTATCCTTAGGCTCATAGCAAACATTTTACCTTGATGTACACTCTAGTTGCAAAGTTACTATCCTCAGGCTCATAGCAAACATTTTAACCTGATGTACACTCTAGTTGCAAAGTTACTATCCTCAGGCTCATAGCAAACATTCTAACCTGATGTACACTCTAGTTGCAAAGTTACTATCCTCAGGCTCATAGCAAACATTCTAACCTGATGTACAATCTAGTTGCAAAGTTACTATCCTCAGGCTCATAGCAAAAATTCTAACCTGATGTACACTCTAGTTGCAAAGTTACTATCCTCAGGCTCATAGCAAACATTTTAACCTGATGTACACTCTAGTTGCAAAGTTACTATCCTCAGGCTCATAACAAACATTTTAACCTGATGTACACTCTAGTTGCAAAGTTACTATCCTCAGGATCAAAGCAAACATTCTAACCTGATGTACACTCTAGTTGCAAAGTTGCTATCCTCAGGTTCCAAGCAAACATTTTAACCTGATGTACACTCTAGTTGCCAAGTTACTATCCTCAGGTTCAAAGCAAACATTTTAACCTGATGTACACTCTAGTTGCAAAGTTACTATCCTCAGGTTCAACGTAAACATTCTAACCTGATGTACACTCTAGTTGCAAAGTTACTATCCTCAGGGTCAAAGCAAACATTTCAACCAGATGTACACTCTAGTTGCAAAGCAACCATCCTCAGGCTCTAAGCAAACATTCTAACCTGATGTACACTCTAGTTGCAAAGTAACCATCCTCAGGATCATAGCAAACATTTTAACTTGATATACACTCTAGTTGCAAAGTTACTATCCTCAGGCACAAAGCAAACATTTTAACTTGATGTACAATCTAGTTGCAAAGTTACTATCCTCAGGCTCATAGCAAACATTATAACCTGATGTACACTCTAGTTGCAAAGTTACTATCCTCAGGCTTATAGCAAACATTTTAACCTGATGTACACTCTAGTTGCAAAGTTACTATCCTCAGGATCATAGCAAACATTTTAACCTGATGTACACTCTAGTTGCAAAGTTACTATCCTCAGGCTCATAGCAAACATTTTAACCTGATGTACACTCTAGTTGCAAAGTTACTATCCTCAGGATCATAGCAAACATTTTAACCTGATATACACTCTAGTTGCAAAGTTACTATCCTCAGGTTCAAAGCAAACATTTTAACCTGATGTACACTCTAGTTGCAAAGTAACCATCCTCAGGCTCATGGCAAACATTTTAACCTGATGTACACTCTAGTTGCAAAGTAACCATCCTCAGGCTCATAGCAAACATTTTAACCTGATGTAGACTCTACTTGCAATGTAACCATCCTCAGGCTCATAGCAAACATTTTAACCTGATGTACACTCTAGTTGCAACGTTACTATCCTCAGGATCATAGCAAACATTTTAACCTGATATACACTCTAGTTGCCAAGTTACTATCCTCAGGTTCAAAGCAAACATTTTAACCTGATGTACACTCTAGTTGCAAAGTTACTATCCTCAGGTTCAAAGTAAACATTCTAACCTGATGTACACTCTAGTTGCAAAGTTACTATCCTCAGGGTCAAAGCAAACATTTTAACCAGATGTACACTCTAGTTGCAAAGCAACCATCCTCAGGCTCTAAGCAAACATTCTAACCTGATGTACACTCTAGTTGCAAAGTAACCATCCTCAGGATCATAGCAAACATTTTAACTTGATATACACTCTAGTTGCAAAGTTACTATCCTCAGGCACAAAGCAAACATTTTAACTTGATGTACAATCTAGTTGCAAAGTTACTATCCTCAGGCTCATAGCAAACATTATAACCTGATGTACACTCTAGTTGCAAAGTTACTATCCTCAGGCTTATAGCAAACATTTTAACCTGATGTACACTCTAGTTGCAAAGTTACTATCCTCAGGATCATAGCAAACATTTTAACCTGATGTACACTCTAGTTGCAAAGTTACTATCCTCAGGCTCATAGCAAACATTTTAACCTGATGTACACTCTAGTTGCAAAGTTACTATCCTCAGGATCATAGCAAACATTTTAACCTGATATACACTCTAGTTGCAAAGTTACTATCCTCAGGTTCAAAGCAAACATTTTAACCTGATGTACACTCTAGTTGCAAAGTAACCATCCTCAGGCTCATGGCAAACATTTTAACCTGATGTACACTCTAGTTGCAAAGTAACCATCCTCAGGCTCATAGCAAACATTTTAACCTGATGTACACTCTACTTGCAATGTAACCATCCTCAGGCTCATAGCAAACATTTTAACCTGATGTACACTCTAGTTGCAACGTTACTATCCTCAGGATCATAGCAAACATTTTAACCTTATATACACTCTAGTTGCAAAGTTACTATCCTCAGGTTCAAAGCAAACATTTTAACCTGATGTACACTCTAGTTGCAAAGTAACCATCCTCAGGCTAATGGCAAACATTTTAACCTGATGTACACTCTAGTTGCAAAGTAACCATCCTCAGGCTCATAGCAAACATTTTAACCTGATGTACACTCTAGTTACAAAGTAACAATCCTCAGGCTCATAGCAAACATTTTAACCTGATGTACACTCTTGTTACAAAGTTACTATCCTCAGGCTCATAGCAAACGTTTTAACCTGTTGTACACTCTAGTTGCAAAGTTACTATCCTCAGGCTCATAGCAAACATTTTAACCTGATGTACACTCTAGTTGCAAAGTTTCTATCCTCAGGCTCATAGCAAACATTTTAACCTGATGTACACTCTAGTTGCAAAGTTACTATCCTCAGGCTCATAGCAAACATTTTAACCTGATGTACACTCTAGTTGCAAAGTTACTATCCTCAGGCTCATAGAAAAACATTTTAACCTGATGTACACTCTAGTTGCAAAGTTACTATCCTCAGGTTCAAAGCAAACATTCTAACCTGATGTACACTCTAGTTGCAAAGTTACTATCCTCAGGTTCAAAGCAAACATTGTAACCTGATGTACACTCTAGTTGCAAAGTTACTATCCTCAGGTTCAAAACAAACATTTTAACCTGATGTACACTCTAGTTGCAAAGTTACTATCCTCAGGTTCAAAGCAAACATTCTAACCTGATGTACACTCTAGTTGCAAAGTTACTATCCTCAGGTTCAGAGCAAACATTTTAAAGTGATGTACACTCTAGTTGCAAAATAATCATCCACAGGCTCATAGCAAACATTCTAACCAGATGTACACTCTAGTTGCAAAGTAACCATCCTCAGGATCATAGCAAACATTTTAACCTGATATACACTCTAGTTGCAAAGTTACTATCCTCAGGCACAAAGCAAACATTTTAACTTGATGTACACTCTAGTTGCAAAGTTACTATCCTCAGGCTCATAGCAAACATTATAACCTGATGTACACTCTAGTTGCAAAGTTACTATCCTCAACATCATAGCAAAAATTTTAATCTGATGTACACTCTAGTTGCAAAGTTACTATCCTCAGGCTCATAGCAAACATTTTAACCTGATATACACTCTAGTTGCAAAGTTACTATCCTCAGGCTCATAGCAAACATTTTACCTTGATGTACACTCTAGTTGCAAAGTTACTATCCTCAGGCTCATAGCAAACATTTTAACCTGATGTACACTCTAGTTGCAAAGTTACTAGCCTCAGGCTCATAGCAAACATTTTAACCTGATGTACACCCTAGTTGCAAAGTTACTATCCTCAGGCTCATAGCAAACATTTTAACCTGATGTACATTCTAGTTGCAAAGTTACTATCCTCAGGCTCATAGCAAACATTTTAACCTGATGTACACTCTAGTTGCAAAGTTACTATCATCAGGCTCATAGCAAACATTTTAACCTGATGTACACTCTAGTTGCAAAGTTACTATCCTCAGGCTCATAGCAAACATTTTACCTTGATGTACACTCTAGTTGCAAAGTTACTATCCTTAGGCTCATAGCAAACATTTTACCTTGATGTACACTCTAGTTGCAAAGTTACTATCCTCAGGCTCATAGCAAACATTTTAACCTGATGTACACTCTAGTTGCAAAGTTACTATCCTCAGGCTCATAGCAAACATTCTAACCTGATGTACACTCTAGTTGCAAAGTTACTATCCTCAGGCTCATAGCAAACATTCTAACCTGATGTACAATCTAGTTGCAAAGTTACTATCCTCAGGCTCATAGCAAAAATTCTAACCTGATGTACACTCTAGTTGCAAAGTTACTATCCTCAGGCTCATAGCAAACATTTTAACCTGATGTACACTCTAGTTGCAAAGTTACTATCCTCAGGCTCATAACAAACATTTTAACCTGATGTACACTCTAGTTGCAAAGTTACTATCCTCAGGTTCAAAGCAAACATTCTAACCTGATGTACACTCTAGTTGCAAAGTTACTATCCTCAGGTTCCAAGCAAACATTTTAACCTGATGTACACTCTAGTTGCCAAGTTACTATCCTCAGGTTCAAAGCAAACATTTTAACCTGATGTACACTCTAGTTGCAAAGTTACTATCCTCAGGTTCAAAGTAAACATTCTAACCTGATGTACACTCTAGTTGCAAAGTTACTATCCTCAGGGTCAAAGCAAACATTTTAACCAGATGTACACTCTAGTTGCAAAGCAACCATCCTCAGGCTCTAAGCAAACATTCTAACCTGATGTACACTCTAGTTGCAAAGTAACCATCCTCAGGATCATAGCAAACATTTTAACTTGATATACACTCTAGTTGCAAAGTTACTATCCTCAGGCACAAAGCAAACATTTTAACTTGATGTACACTCTAGTTGCAAAGTTACTATCCTCAGGCTCATAGCAAACATTATAACCTGATGTACACTCTAGTTGCAAAGTTACTATCCTCAGGCTCATAGCAAACATTTTAACCTGATGTACACTCTAGTTGCAAAGTTACTATCCTCAGGATCATAGCAAACATTTTAACCTGATGTACACTCTAGTTGCAAAGTTACTATCCTCAGGCTCATAGCAAACATTTTAACCTGATGTACACTCTAGTTGCAAAGTTACTATCCTCAGGATCATAGCAAACATTTTAACCTGATATACACTCTAGTTGCAAAGTTACTATCCTCAGGTTCAAAGCAAACATTTTAACCTGATGTACACTCTAGTTGCAAAGTAACCATCCTCAGGCTCATGGCAAACATTTTAACCTGATGTACACTCTAGTTGCAAAGTAACCATCCTCAGGCTCATAGCAAACATTTTAACCTGATGTACACTCTAGTTGCAATGTAACCATCCTCAGGCTCATAGCAAACATTTTAACCTGATGTACACTCTAGTTGCAACGTTACTATCCTCAGGATCATAGCAAACATTTTAACCTGATATACACTCTAGTTGCAAAGTTACTATCCTCAGGTTCAAAGCAAACATTTTAACCAGATGTACACTATAGTTGCAAAGTAACCATCCTCAGGCTAATGGCAAACATTTTAACCTGATGTACACTCTAGTTGCAAAGTAACCATCCTCAGGCTCATAGCAAACATTTTAACCTGATGTACACTCTAGTTACAAAGTAACAATCCTCAGGCTCATAGCAAACATTTTAACCTGATGTACACTCTTGTTACAAAGTTACTATCCTCAGGCTCATAGCAAACGTTTTAACCTGTTGTACACTCTAGTTGCAAAGTTACTATCCTCAGGCTCATAGCAAACATTCTAACCTGATGTACAATTTAGTTGCAAAGTTACTATCCTCAGGCTCAAAGCAAACATTCTAACCTGATGTACACTCTAGATGCAAAGTTACTATCCTCAGGTTCAAAGCAAACATTTTAACCTGATGTACACTCTAGTTGCAAAGTTACTATCCTCAGGTTCAAAGTAAACATTCTAACCTGATGTACACTCTAGTTGCAAAGTTACTATCCTCAGGGTCAAAGCAAACATTTTAACCTGATGTACACTCTAGTTGCAAAGCAACCATCCTCAGGCTCTAAGCAAACATTCTAACCTGATGTACACTCTAGTTGCAAAGTAACCATCCTCAGGATCATAGCAAACATTTTAACTTGATATACACTCTAGTTGCAAAGTTACTATCCTCAGGCACAAAGCAAACATTTTAACTTGATGTACACTCTAGTTGCAAAGTTACTATCCTCAGGCTCATAGCAAACATTATAACCTGATGTACACTCTAGTTGCAAAGTTACTATCCTCAGGCTCATAGCAAACATTTTAACCTGATGTACACTCTAGTTCCAAAGTTACTATCCTCAGGATCATAGCAAACATTTTAACCTGATGTACACACTAGTTGCAAAGTAACCATCCTCAGGCTCATAGCAAACATTTTAACCTGATGTACACTCTAGTTGCAAAGTTACTATCCTCAGGCTCATAGCAAACATTTTACCTTGATGTACACTCTAGTTGCAAAGTTACTATCCTCAGGCTCATAGCAAACATTTTAACCTGATGTACACTCTAGTTGCAAAGTTACTAGCCTCAGGCTCAAAGCAAACATTTTAACCTGATGTACACTCTAGTTGCAAAGTTACTATCCTCAGGCTCATAGCAAACATTTTAACCTGATGTACACTTTAGTTGCAAAGTTACTATCCTCAGGCTCATAGAAAACATTTTAACCTGATGTACACCCTAGTTGCAAAGTTACTATCCTCAGGCTCATAGCAAACATTTTACCTTGATGTACACTCTAGTTGCAAAGTTACTATCCTCAGGCTCATAGCAAACATTTTAACCTGATGTACACTCTAGTTGCAAAGTTACTAGCCTCAGGCTCATAGCAAACATTTTAACCTGATGTACAGTCTAGTTGCAAAGTTACTATCCTCAGGCTCATATCAAACATTTTAACCCGATGTACACTTTAGTTGCAAAGTTACTATCCTCAGGCTCATAGCAAACATTTTAACCTGATGTACACCCTAGTTGCAAAGTTACTATCCTCAGGCTCATAGCAAACATTTTAACCTGATGTACATTCTAGTTGCAAAGTTACTATCCTCAGGCTCATAGCAAACATTTTAACCTGATGTACACTCTAGTTGCAAAGTTACTATCATCAGGCTCATAGCAAACATTTTAACCTGATGTACATTCTAGTTGCAAAGTTACTATCCTCAGGCTCATAGCAAACATTTTAACCTGATGTACACTCTAGTTGCAAAGTTACTATCCTCAGGCTCATAGCAAACATTTTAACCTGATGTACACTCTAGTTGCAAAGTTACTATCCTCAGGCTCATAGCAAACATTCTAACCTGATGTACACTCTAGATGCAAAGTTACTATCCTCAGGCTCATAGCAAACTTTCTAACCTGATGTACAATCTAGTTGCAAAGTTACTATCCTCAGGCTCATAGCAAAAATTCTAACCTGATGTCCACTCTAGTTGCAAAGTTACTATCCTCAGGCTCATAGCAAACATTTTAACCTGATGTACACTCTAGTTGCAAAGTTACTATCCTCAGGTTCAAAGCAAACATTCTAACCTGATGTACACTCTAGTTGCAAAGTTACTATCCTCAGGTTCCAAGCAAACATTTTTACCTGATATACACTCTAGTTGCCAAGTTACTATCCTCAGGTTCAAAGCAAACATTTTAACCTGATGTACACTCTAGTTGCAAAGTTACTATCCTCAGGTTCAAAGCAAACATTCTAACCTGATGTACACTCTAGTTGCAAAGTTACTATCCTCAGGCTCATAGCAAACATTTTAACCTGATGTACACTTTAGTTGCAAAGTTACTATCCTCAGGCTCATAGAAAACATTTTAACCTGATGTACACCCTAGTTGCAAAGTTAATATCCTCAGGCTCATAGCAAACATTTTAACCTGATGTACATTCTAGTTGCAAAGTTACTATCCTCAGGCTCATAGCAAACATTTTAACCTGATGTACACTCTAGTTGCAAAGTTACTATCCTCAGGCTCATAGCAAACATTTTACCCTAAAGTACACTCTAGTTGCAAAGTTACTATCCTCAGGCTCATAGCAAACACTTTAACCTGATGTACAGTCTAGTTGCAAAGTTACTATCCTCAGGCTCATAGCAAACATTTTAACCTGATGTACACTCTAGTTGCAAAGTTACTATCCTCAGGCTCATAGCAAACATTTTAACCTGATCTACACTCTAGTTGCAAAGTTACTATCCTCAGGCTCATAGCAAAAATTCTAACCTGATGTACACTCTAGTTGCAAAGTTACTATCCTCAGGCTCATAGCAAACATTTTAACCTGATGTACACTCTAGTTGCAAAGTTACTATCCTCAGGCTCATAGCAAACATTCTAACCTGATGTATACTCTAGTTGCAAAGTTACTATCCTCAGGTTCATAGCAAACATTTTAACCTGATGTACACTCTAGTAGCAAAGTTACTATCCTCAGGCTCATAGCAAACATTCTAACCTGATGTACACTCTAGTTGCAAAGTTACTATCCTCAGGCTCATAGCAAACATTTTAACCTGATGTACACTCTAGTTGCAAAGTTTCTATCCTCAGGCTCATAGCAAACATTTTAACCTGATGTACACTCTAGTTGCAAAGTTACTATCCTCAGGCTCATAGCAAACATTTTAACCTGATGTACACTCTAGTTGCAAAGTTACTATCCTCAGTCTCATAGAAAAACATTTTAACCTGATGTACACTCTAGTTGCAAAGTTACTATCCTCAGGTTCAAAGCAAACATTCTAACCTGATGTACACTCTAGTTGCAAAGTTACTAACCTCAGGTTCAAAGCAAACATTGTAACCTGATGTACACTCTAGTTGCAAAGTTACTATCCTCAGGTTCAAAACAAACATTTTAACCTGATGTACACTCTAGTTGCAATGTTACTATCCTCAGGTTCAAAGCAAACATTCTAACCTGATGTACACTCTAGTTGCAAAGTTACTATCCTCAGGTTCAGAGCAAACATTTTAACCTGATGTACACTCTAGTTGCAAAATAATCATCCACAGGCTCATAGCAAACATTCTAACCAGATGTACACTCTAGTTGCAAAGTAACCATCCTCAGGATCATAGCAAACATTTTAACCTGATATACACTCTAGTTGTAAAGTTACTATCCTCAGGCACAAAGCAAACATTTTAACTTGATGTACACTCTAGTTGCAAAGTTACTATCCTCAGGCTCATAGCAACCATTATAACCTGATGTACACTCTAGTTGCGAAGTTACTATCCTCAACATCATAGCAAAAATTTTAACCTGATGTACACTCTAGTTGCAAAGTTACTATCCTCAGGCTCATAGCAAACATTTTAACCTGATGTACACTCTAGTTGCAAAGTTACTATCCTCAGGCTCATAGCAAACATTTTACCTTGATGTACACTCTAGTTGCAAAGTTACTATCCTCAGGCTCATAGCAAACATTTTAACCTGATGTACACTCTAGTTGCAAAGTTACTAGCCTCAGGCTCATAGCAAACATTTTAACCTGATGTACACTCTAGTTGCAAAGTTACTATCCTCAGGCTCATATCAAACATTTTAACCCGATGTACACTTTAGTTGCATAGTTACTATCCTCAGGCTCATAGCAAACATTTTAACCTGATGTACACCCTAGTTGCAAAGTTACTATCCTCAGGCTCATAGCAAACATTTTAACCTGATGTACATTCTAGTTGCAAAGTTACTATCCTCAGGCTCATAGCAAACATTTTAACCTGATGCACACTCTAGTTGCAAAGTTACTATCATCAGGCTCATAGCAAACATTTTAACCTGATGTACACTCTAGTTGCAAAGTTACTATCCTCAGGCTCATAGCAAACATTTTACCTTGATGTACACTCTAGTTGCAAAGTTACTATCCTTAGGCTCATAGCAAACATTTTACCTTGATGTACACTCTAGTTGCAAAGTTACTATCCTCAGGCTCATAGCAAACATTTTAACCTGATGTACACTCTAGTTGCAAAGTTACTATCCTCAGGCTCATAGCAAACATTCTAACCTGATGTACACTCTAGTTGCAAAGTTACTATCCTCAGGCTCATAGCAAACATTCTAACCTGATGTACAATCTAGTTGCAAAGTTACTATCCTCAGGCTCATAGCAAAAATTCTAACCTGATGTACACTCTAGTTGCAAAGTTACTATCCTCAGGCTCATAGCAAACATTTTAACCTGATGTACACTCTAGTTGCAAAGTTACTATCCTCAGGCTCATAACAAACATTTTAACCTGATGTACACTCTAGTTGCAAAGTTACTATCCTCAGGTTCAAAGCAAACATTCTAACCTGATGTACACTCTAGTTGCAAAGTTACTATCCTCAGGTTCCAAGCAAACATTTTAACCTGATGTACACTCTAGTTGCCAAGTTACTATCCTCAGGTTCAAAGCAAACATTTTAACCTGATGTACACTCTAGTTGCAAAGTTACTATCCTCAGGTTCAAAGTAAACATTCTAACCTGATGTACACTCTAGTTGCAAAGTTACTATCCTCAGGGTCAAAGCAAACATTTTAACCAGATGTACACTCTAGTTGCAAAGCAACCATCCTCAGGCTCTAAGCAAACATTCTAACCTGATGTACACTCTAGTTGCAAAGTAACCATCCTCAGGATCATAGCAAACATTTTAACTTGATATACACTCTAGTTGCAAAGTTACTATCCTCAGGCACAAAGCAAACATTTTAACTTGATGTACACTCTAGTTGCAAAGTTACTATCCTCAGGCTCATAGCAAACATTATAACCTGATGTACACTCTAGTTGCAAAGTTACTATCCTCAGGCTCATAGCAAACATTTTAACCTGATGTACACTCTAGTTGCAAAGTTACTATCCTCAGGATCATAGCAAACATTTTAACCTGATGTACACTCTAGTTGCAAAGTTACTATCCTCAGGCTCATAGCAAACATTTTAACCTGATGTACACTCTAGTTGCAAAGTTACTATCCTCAGGATCATAGCAAACATTTTAACCTGATATACACTCTAGTTGCAAAGTTACTATCCTCAGGTTCAAAGCAAACATTTTAACCTGATGTACACTCTAGTTGCAAAGTAACCATCCTCAGGCTCATGGCAAACATTTTAACCTGATGTACACTCTAGTTGCAAAGTAACCATCCTCAGGCTCATAGCAAACATTTTAACCTGATGTACACTCTAGTTGCAATGTAACCATCCTCAGGCTCATAGCAAACATTTTAACCTGATGTACACTCTAGTTGCAACGTTACTATCCTCAGGATCATAGCAAACATTTTAACCTGATATACACTCTAGTTGCAAAGTTACTATCCTCAGGTTCAAAGCAAACATTTTAACCTGATGTACACTCTAGTTGCAAAGTAACCATCCTCAGGCTCATGGCAAACATTTTAACCTGATGTACAATCTAGTTGCAAAGTAACCATCCTCAGGCTCATAGCAAACATTTTAACCTGATGTACACTCTAGTTGCAATGTAACCATCCTCAGGATCATAGCAAATATTTTAACCTGATGTACACTCTAGTTACAAAGTAACAATCCTCAGGCTCATAGCAAACAATTTAACCTGATGTACACTCTTGTTACAAAGTTACTATCCTCAGGCTCATAGCAAACGTTTTAACCTGTTGTACACTCTAGTTGCAAAGTTACTATCCTCAGGCTCATAGCAAACATTCTAACCTGATGTACACTCTAGTTGCAAAGTTACTATCCTCAGGCTCATAGCAAACATTCTAACCTGATGTATACTCTAGTTGCAAAGTTACTATCCTCAGGCTCTTAGCAAACATTTTAACCTGATGTACACCCTAGTCGCAAAGTTACTATCCTCAGGCTCATAGCAAACATTCTAACCTGATGTACAATTTAGTTGCAAAGTTACTATCCTCAGGCTCAAAGCAAACATTCTAACCTGATGTACACTCTAGATGCAAAGTTACTATCCTCAGGTTCAAAGCAAACATTTTAACCTGATGTACACTCTAGTTGCAAAGTTACTATCCTCAGGTTCAAAGTAAACATTCTAACCTGATGTACACTCTAGTTGCAAAGTTACTATCCTCAGGGTCAAAGCAAACATTTTAACCTGATGTACACGCTAGTTGCAAAGCAACCATCCTCAGGCTCTAAGCAAACATTCTAACCTGATGTACACTCTAGTTGCATAGTAACCATCCTCAGGATCATAGCAAACATTTTAACTTGATATACACTCTAGTTGCAAAGTTACTATCCTCAGGCACAAAGCAAACATTTTAACTTGATGTACACTCTAGTTGCAAAGTTACTATCCTCAGGCTCATAGCAAACATTATAACCTGATGTACACTCTAGTTGCAAAGTTACTATCCTCAGGCTCATAGCAAACATTTTAACCTGATGTACACTCTAGTTGCAAAGTTACTATCCTCAGGATCATAGCAAACATTTTAACCTGATGTACACTCTAGTTGCAAAGTAACCATCCTCAGGCTCATAGCAAACATTTTAACCTGATGTACACTCTAGTTGCAATGTAACCATCCTCAGGCTCATAGCAAACATTTTAACCTGATGTACACTCTAGTTGCAACGTTACTATCCTCAGGATCATAGCAAACATTTTAACCTGATATACACTCTAGTTGCAAAGTTACTATCCTCAGGTTCAAAGCAAACATTTTAACCTGATGTACACCCTAGTTGCAAAGTAACCATCCTCAGGCTCATAGCAAACATTTTAACCTGATGTACACTCTAGTTGCAATGTAACCATCCTCAGGATCATAGCAAACATTTTAACCTGATATACACTCTAGTTGCAAAGTTACTATCCTCAGGTTCAAAGCAAACATTTTAACCTGATGTACACCCTAGTTGCAAAGTAACCATCCTCAGGCTCATAGCAAACATTTTAACCTGATGTACACTCTAGTTGCAATGTAACCATCCTCAGGATCATAGCAAATATTTTAACCTGATATACACTCTAGTTGCAAAGTTACTATCCTCAGGTTCAAAGCAAACATTTTAACCTGATGTACACCCTAGTTGCAAAGTAACCATCCTCAGGCTCATAGCAAACATTTTAACCTGATGTACACTCTAGTTGCAATGTAACCATCCTCAGGCTCATAGCAAACATTCTAACCTGATGTACACTCTAGTTACAAAGTAACAATCCTCAGGCTCATGGCAAACATTTTAACCTGATGTACACTCTAGTTGCAATGTAACCATCCTCAGGATCATAGCAAATATTTTAACCTGATGTACACTCTAGTTGCAACGTAACCATCCTCAGGCTTATGGCAAATATTTTAACCTGATGTACACTCTAGTTGCAAAGTTACTATCCTCAGGTTCAAAGCAAACATTTTAACCTGATGTACACTCTAGTTGCAACGTAACCATCCTCAGGCTTATGGCAAATATTTTAACCTGATGTACACTCTAGTTACAAAGTAACAATCCTCAGGCTCATGGCAAATATTTTAACCTGATGTACACTCTAGTTATAAAGTAACAATCCTCAGGCTCATGGCAAATATTTTAACCTGATGTACACTCTAGTTGCAATGTAACCATCCTCAGGCTCATAGCAAACATTCTAACCTGATGTACACTCTAGTTACAAAGTAACAATCCTCAGGCTCATGGCAAACATTTTAACCTGATGTACACTCTAGTTGCAAAGTAACCATCCTCAGGCTCATAGCAAACATTTTAACCTGATGTACACTCTAGTTGCAACGTAACCATCCTCAGGCTCATGGCAAACATTTTAACCTGATGTACACTCTAGTTACAAAGTAACAATCCTCAGGCTCATGGCAAATATTTTAACCTGATGTACACTCTAGTTATAAAGTAACAATCCTCAGGCTCATGGCAAGTATTTTAACCTGATGTACACTCTAGTTGCAATGTAACCATCCTCAGGCTCATAGCAAACATTCTAACCTGATGTACACTCTAGTTACAAAGTAACAATCCTCAGGCTCATGGCAAACATTTTAACCTGATGTACACTCTAGTTGCAAAGTAACCATCCTCAGGCTCATAGCAAACATTTTAACCTGATGTACACTCTAGTTGCAACGTAACCATCCTCAGGCTCATGGCAAACATTTTAACCTGATGTACACTCTAGTTACAAAGTAACAATCCTCAGGCTCATGGCAAACATTTTAACCTGATGTACACTCTAGTTGCAAAGTAACCATCCTCAGGCTCATAGCAAACATTTTAACCTGATGTACACTCTAGTTGCCATGTAACCATCCTCAGGATCATAGCAAATATTTTAACCTGATGTACACTCTAGTTACAAAGTAACAATCCTCAGGCTCATAGCAAACATTTTAACCTGATGTACACTCTTGTTACAAAGTTACTATCCTCAGGCTCATAGCAAACGTTTTAACCTGTTGTACACTCTAGTTGCAAAGTTACTATCCTCAGGCTCATAGCAAACATTCTAACCTGATGTATACTCTAGTTGCAAAGTTACTATCCTCAGGCTCATAGCAAACATTTTAACCTGATGTACACTCTAGTCGCAAAGTTACTATCCTCAGGCTCATAGCAAACATTCTAACCTGATGTACAATCTAGTTGCAAAGTTACTATCCTCAGGCTCATAGCAAAAATTTTAACCTGATGTACACTCTAGTTGCAAAGTTACTATCCTCAGGCTCATAGCAAAAATTTTAACCTGATGTACACTCTAGTTGCAAAGTTACTATCCTCAGGCTCATAGCAAACATTTTAACCTGATGTACACTCTAGTTGCAAAGTTACTATCCTCAGGTTCAAAGCAAGCATTCTAACCTGATGTACACTCTAGTTGCAAAGTTACTATCCTCAGGTTCCAAGCAAACATTTTAACCTGATGTACACTCTAGTTGCAAAGTTACTATCCTCAGGTTCAAAGCAAACATTTTAACCTGATGTACACTCTAGTTGCAAAGTTACTATCCTCAGGTTCAAAGTAAACATTCTAACCTGATGTACACTCTAGTTGCAAAGTTACTATCCTCAGGGTCAAAGCAAACATTTTAACCTGAGGTACACTCTAGTTGCAAAGCAACCATCCTCAGGCTCTAAGCAAACATTCTAACCTGATGTACACTCTAGTTGCAAAGTAACCATCCTCAGGATCATAGCAAACATTTTAACTTGATATACACTCTAGTTGCAAAGTTACTATCCTCAGGCACAAAGCAAACATTTTAACCTGATGTACACTCTAGTTGCAACGTAACCATCCTCAGGCTCATGGCAAACATTTTAACCTGATGTACACTCTAGTTGCAAAGTTACTATCCTCAGGCTCATAGCAAACATTTTAACCTGATGTACACTCTAGTCGCAAAGTTACTATCCTCAGGCTCATAGCAAACATTCTAACCTGATGTACAATCTAGTTGCAATGTAACCATCCTCAGGATCATAGCAAATATTTTAACCTGATGTACACTCTAGTTACAAAGTAACAATCCTCAGGCTCATAGCAAACATTTTAACCTGATGTACACTCTTGTTACAAAGTTACTATCCTCAGGCTCATAGCAAACATTATAACCTGATGTACACTCTAGTTGCAAAGTTACTATCCTCAGGGTCATAGCAAACATTTTAACCTGATGTACACTCTAGTTGCAAAGTTACTATCCTCAGGATCATAGCAAACATTTTAACCTGATGTACACTCTAGTTGCAAAGTTACTATCCTCAGGCTCATAGCAAACATTTTAACCTGATGTACACTCTAGTTGCAAAGTTACTATCCTCAGGATCATAGCCAACATTTTAACCTGATATACACTCTAGTTGCAAAGTTACTATCCTCAGGTTCAAAGCAAACATTTTAACCTGATGTACACTCTAGTTGCAAAGTAACCATCCTCAGGCTCATGGCAAACATTTTAACCTGATGTACACTCTAGTTGCAAAGTAACCATCCTCAGGCTCATAGCAAACATTTTAACCTGATGTACACTCTAGTTGCAATGTAACCATCCTCAGGATCATAGCAAATATTTTAACCTGATGTACACTCTAGTTACAAAGTAACAATCCTCAGGCTCATAGCAAACATTTTAACCTGATGTACACTCTAGTTGCAATGTAACCATCCTCAGGATCATAGCAAACATTTTAACCTGATGTACACTCTAGTTACAAAGTAACAATCCTCAGGCTCATAGCAAACATTTTAACCTGATGTACACTCTTGTTACAAAGTTACTATCCTCAGGGTCAAAGCAAACATTTTAACCTGATGTACACTCTAGTTACAAAGTTACTATCCTCAGGCTCATAGCAAACATTTTAACCTGATGTACACTCTTGTTACAAAGTTACTATCCTCAGGGTCAAAGCAAACATTTTAACCTGATGTACACTCTTGTTACAAAGTAACAATCCTCAGGCTCATAGCAAACATTTTAACCTGATGTACACTCTTGTTACAAAGTTACTATCCTCAGGCTCATAGCAAACGTTTTAACCTGTTGTACACTCTAGTTGCAAAGTAACCATCCTAAGGCTCATAACAGACATACCTCTGAGGATAGTTAGATGGCAACCGACATTTACATCAGAATAAAATGTTTGCTATGCCTGTGAGGATGGTTATGTCTTAAGCGAAATTTACATCAAATTTATATGAAACTATTTTCGATTGGTGGTTATTTAGTGTTATCTATTAAACTGAATATATTTATAATATTGATAAATGTCTTTTAACCAACTACTGACAAAACAGCCGAATAAAAATATCTGGTAGTAGGCTTGTACTATTACTTATGTTTTTTATTGCGTATAATGTTTTTTGTCGGAAACTTGAAAACTTTCAAAATTTTTTAAAATCTTCCTTTTTTTCTTTAGATATTGTACTTAAAAGTCGTTTTGTGTGACCCATATATAACCTTACTAAAAGCCGTAACCTACATTCAATTTGATAAACATTTTTTTTTAATAAAGACATTTAAATAAATATTCACTTACTTGTTCTATTTTATACGGAATAACCAAAGAGGTTTTCAATCATACTTACATTTACAATCCTTCTCTATCTCTGGATACTTGTAAAGACTGGTTGCTCGCTCCTAAACTACATAAAAGCACTTGTTTTGTTGCACTGTAGTACTTTAAGCTTGTCCTTTATTATTTATAACTGAACTTTGTTTCTCGTCTTATCTTTTTAGTTTAAATCACTTACTTGTTTTATATCATTAATGCCAGTAAAATAATTTGTTTAAACCGAGTGACACTTAGAAGGTTAGAGTAATTTTTCACTTAGCAAACTTGTAAAGAACAATTGTATTTGAATTAGTTTTATAATCAACTACATTTTATTCTTAATTTTAATAGGTCATGTAATTAATGGTTTAAATGAGTTTTAAAAAGTATTCTAGATCATGATAGAATTACGTTTATATTGTATTTTTTATAAGTGTATTATTTTACAATAAAGTACAACTTCGTTTCTTATTTTAATTTTTTATTAAAATTACTCTCTTATATTAAGTCGTAAATACCTATAAAAATTTCAAAATACAAAGCCGAAGATAACTTCTGTGTAACCTTGTAACGGACGATTGAAATTATAAATTTAAGTTTATATTTAGAGATATTTCATATTTACTTTTGTTAGGTTATAAAATCTATATTCGTGAATCAAATGCTCAGAAAGTAATCTGAATGTCTTTATGTATCTATGTTATTTTTTAAATTATTTTATACTATTACAAGTACATTATTTTATTTATTTATTTATATTAGTGATTAAAACTCCTCTTATTAGAACAACCAACTTTTCTTGCATTATCCTACCCTAAATACACATAGAAATAGAGAGTTAATCAACTCTTTAGTTCTTGTCTGGACATTCTCAATAAATATATTACAACTAGCACACATTACTCTTATAACATTCTAAGAACAAAACATGAAATAAAGCAACTAAACACGACTATAATTAAAAAAATACTCAACTAAGTGAATATGTAAGGGCTTACTTGCTGACGCGTTTCGAAACAATCGTTCCTTTGACGAAGCAAATCCTCTACTGGCGGCATACGCGTTAGGTACAAAAGATGTCGGAATAGATTTATGACTGTGGAAGATCTGGGTTATTTTAGTTGTGCGCTATGTAATGGAAAAAGGAAGTTAACCTCAAAATGTGAGTGGTCATTTATTATGTATTATTTATCTATTGCGTAATGTTTGTATATCTCGATTTTTTCTAAAGTTGTTATTTTTTTACATTGTTTTAATGTGTGAAGTATGTCTAAATTAATATGTATGTCCTTGTGTGTGTGTTGTGTGTTACGTGTAGATTGTTTCGAAACGCGTCAGTAAATAAGCTCTAAGTACTCACTTCGTTAAGTAATTTTTAATTATAGTTAATTCAGTGAATTCAAGATTACATCAAGCTACTTTAAAAACGTCTGCTAAAAACAATATACTACTATGTCAATAGTAATATACGAGCGAACATCCGTACTTTACCGGACGATAGAGTTAATAGGACGATTTTGTCGGTTTATTCAGAAACAGGTAAAGGATAGAGTCTGCTCAGTACACAGAGGAAAGGATGTAGGTTAAAGATTGCGCAAATCCCATCAAAGGCAATCAGTAAGGTTCCACTTGGCTCTTAGCCAAATGTCAAGAAGTCCGTTAAAGGAACCCACCCGGGAGCTCTGCATTGTTTAACACTTTAATCAGTTTTCATTGCTTTGACGTTCGAATTGTGCTTCCTTTTTATAGTCGTTTTTTTAGAAACTTTTATGATAGGAAATATAATTTAAGCGATTTCTTGAATGATTGGCGGGTAGATAATTTTGTAACGCACTGGATAGGTTTTGAAAATCTTTACTAATCAGTTCTATACTTTCAATCATATTTGCAGTTACTTTTAATTTGTTTTCTTTAACAATATAAGCAATAATTAATTTAATAAACAATGAATAGGTTTCTATGGTAATTATTTTAGTTAGAATTATTAAAGTAAGTAAAGTTGGCTTCGTGAATACCAAATACGTGAAAAAAACCGTCAGAATGGAATTCCAATGAGAGTATTATATCATAAGAAATACGAATATTATTAGTGTTACATCTTTTATATATAAATTCAGTTTTTAATATTTTGTTTTTGTAGATAGATAGGTATGGATTTCAACATGATTTTAAATTAGAAATACATAAGTTATACAATATCAAGAGTACAGTAGTATAATATATTACAATAAAAATATTGGAGAACTACACAAAGAAATGAAATAACTGCTTTAAATGTTACCTAATAATAAACATATATACATTTCGATTAATATATAATCATCATCAGAGTGTCCTGTTACAAATTTACAAGACTGATCTTAGATAACTTGTAAATTAGTTATTTTTGATCATTTTTTTGATACTGGGGTATTGCCAATATTTTTGTTGTAATTACATAAATTAATTTAAGTTGTAGAGAGAAAATGTAGCATAGTTAAAAAAAAAAGATATCCCTAAGAGGGATTTTTACAATTCAACGTATAGTGAATTATTTTATACTTGTAGCTGTTCGATGCAAACAAGATGCATACAATTTCCCACCTGTGTCTGGCAAGTAATATTGTGATGCCGAATGTTGTATTACTTTCTAGGAGCGGGGATGTATCGGCGAGATTCAAGGGTTATACCGTCTCCACATTTCAGAAGTTTCATCTCCTTGTTTTATTCTTTTTTCATATCAAGGCATCATATGATTTCTCCAACAATCACATTAGTAGGTATGTTTTGAATTTTAAAAATAGGAAAAAATTCAATTCTTTCTCTTAGGTTACACTCTTACTAGATATTTTGTTCAAACTTTCAATCGTTAGTAAAATAATTTGTATTCATCCACTTAAAGTTCAAAAATACTTTTTTTTTACTTACAGGGAGTGACACTTGATTTTATTACAGTGTCAAATATTAGCCTAATGCATTAGTTAGAATTAACAACGAATCAATTTTATTCATGTATGAGAGAAAAACTTTCACAAAAGGGGAAATATATGCAAAATAGTTATTTCATTCCATTTGGCATAAAATAAGTGTCAGCATATGATTTCATAAAAAAGCTGATTTTATGTAATAATTTGTTTGGTAGACCAGCGATTTTAACGCATAGGCTATGTTACTCTATTTATTTTAATTGCAATTTTTTATTAAGAAATAACCAAAATAAAATATTTCTAGTTGACTGAAAAGAGAAATTAGTTTAATTTTGTTTTTTATTATTTGGTATTTTTGTTAGGTATTCCACTCATTTAACTTGAAAACAAAAGAAACTTGACTCTCAAGACCATTATTTATACTGTCTACTTCTTGAATCTACTTCCGTACCATCCTCAGGGATTATTAAACGCAGATCTACTCCTACCGATTCGTTCCTTTTTGCGATCTGACCTGGCGATAATATATTAAAGAAATACCAAAGGTACATAGTGCCAGAGGTATTGAACTAATCACAAGTATAGCGGCAACACCATAACTCTGTGAAACACAACTTGCTAGGGCCATCCCCTTCACCTCCAGCCTACCTTTCCACACAACTCAGGAAACTCATCTCCCTCAATCAACTAAAACCAAACTAGGACGTGTTGTTGAAGTTATATTATATTAATATATTCTATTTTATATTGCTTTAAAACGTTTAAATGACAGCGGCAGCGGAAATTAGACGAGTTACCGGCGACACAGATTGAATGTGAAATCGACAAATCCTTAGAAAGTTTCAACGTATTTTTATAAGCTAAACTGTTTATACGTAACTTCCACTAACTCTAACAACGACGCTTACCATAAATAAGCCGTGTTTAATTTCTCTGTGGAACAATGTTTATGGAAGACGATTTTAATTAACTTGTCAAATTAAATTCACTTTGCAGATTAGTTGAAGTAACCTTTTAATGAAACACTCGGTACTTTCCACTTTCTTAACAATATAAAGTGTTTTAGCTAAGTAGAGACGAAAGCTTTCTGCTACCGCCTTAATGTTTGGTTTGTTAGTGAGATAGACGAGGCTATTCTTAAAATGTATAAAAATAAACTAACCTAGAAAATAGGAAAGCGGGAGAATCTTACTTGGTTTAAAGGGAAAATGGGTTTACTGCTTTCATGTAACTTTAGGTGCACTTTATAACTCCAAATGTGTTTGTGTGTGTGTGTGTGTGTGTGTGTGTGTGTGTGTGTGTGTGTGTGTGTGTGTGTGTGTGTGTTGATGTGCGTGCGAGTATGGGTGTTTGTGTGTGTGTGTGTGTGTGTGTGTGTGTGTTGATGTGTGTGTGTGTGTCTGTGTGCGTACGCGTGTGTGTGTGTGTGTGTGTGTGTGTGTGTGTGTGTGTGTGTGTGTGTGTGTTGATGTGTGTGTGTGTGTGTCTGTGTGCGTACGTGTGTGTGTGTGTGTGAGTCTGTGTTGATGTGTGTGCGTATGTGTGTGTTTGTGTGCGTGTGTGTGTGTTTGTGTGTGTGTCTGTGTGCGTACGTGCGTGTGTGTGTGTGTTGTGTGCGTGTGTGTGTGTGTGTTGCGTGCGTGCGTGTGTGTGTGTGTGTTTGTGTGTGTGTGTGTGTGTGTGTGTGTATGTGTGTGTGTGTATGTGTGTGTGTGTGTGTGTGTGTGTGTGTGTGTGTGTGTGTGTGTGTGTGTGTGTGTGTGTGTGTGTGTGTGTGTGTGTGTGTGTGTGTGTGTGTGTGTGTGTGTGTGTGTGTGTGTGTATGTGTGTGTGTGTGTGTGTGTGTGTGTGTGTGTGTGTGTGTGTGTGATTATATATATATTACACGTGTGTCGTAAACATGTATTTGTTTCCATGCTTTACTAATGTTGTTGAAAAATTTATTTAAACACAAAAATAACTAAATTCCATAGTTATAAAATCTCTCATTGCAAAAATAGTAGCCTAATTTCTTGCATAGAGTTGAAATAAACTGGTTCTTATCGTTAACGGACAGAGTAATTCTGAAATTGCTTTCACCAAGTTCATCGTGTTGTAAGGTTATAATACGACAAAATACATATTCAATAATATTTAGATTAATCTGCAAAGTTAAATACAACTATGTACGGTATATAGTTTTTACACTAGGTTATAGTTTATTTTGAAGCTTCACTATGTGTAACCACATTGACTGAAAACTATACCATATGTATTCACTTAATATTTAGTTAACGGAAAAACTACATTAAATCATATGAATACAGAATCCCAAATTATTTGGAATGCATAGCTTTACGGATTGTCCTACACCTATATAACTTTTGCAGTATGTAAAACTGTAAGTTATTCATAGAGTAATATCCGCGTTGTTAGTCTGGGTCATTACACGTACACTACATTGTGAAATGGAATGACAGCGGCGGAATATCATACAGAAGTCGTAGGCCTGCTATTATCCGAAATGAATTCTAACGGTCACTAACATCAGCGACTTATATTATGAGGTGCAAAGTAGCCTCAGATATATTTTAATTAATCAAATATCTTTCATTTTTTTAAAATTAGTATTTATTTACAATATAACAAAATATGTTCCAAATTAAATACATAATTTTTAAAATTTGTTTTCTATATTTTAGCAACCAAAATAATATAATAAAAATCCCTGGAATAAAATAAATATATTGTTTTCTTTTTATCACATTAATTTTGTGAGCTTTTGCCTTTTTGGCGCGAGTGACACATTTTGTTGTCAACAAAATTCTTTTAGTTGACGTCATCATAAATTTTCGATTCTTCTAAAGTGATAACTTATGATTCCATACAACAGCCGTTTTTAATTCCTTCTGTTCATTCTCATTCTACCCATATATATAATAGGGAAAAAAATGAGAACTTCAACTTTAAACTTTATATTTTGTTTTCTAATCTTACATAACCCCCCAAGTTTACTGGAGACATACAATGTTTCCTTAAAATATATTTTTGGTAATTTTATACAGTGCATTAATAGAGGTTCATATTATGACTTTTTCATACGGAGAAAGGTAACTACAAAGTTTATCATTTTACAACATTTCTCAGATTTTAATACCCTGCAGTTGTTTATACTACACAAACATCGTTGTGGACAAAGATAGCATTGTGAATGATGATGACTGTGCAAAGCGAATTTACTGTAGTAAAGTACGCGATAGTTTTTCACAATGCCTAGGCGCTTGCGGTTGGCGCATCGGTCACGTATTTATTACACAGTAACGCTTTGAATATTAATTCACGATGGGTGGATTTTCTAATGACTGATTGTTGTAAATTGGCAACAATGACGTCAATTGGTAAACTGCACGTAGTTAAGGAGTATTCAACTTTTGTCGTGGTGTTCAGTAGCGTGGACGCGGTGCAAGGAGATTGCTACTTCCGTATTGTTAAACAAGCTTAATTTGTTTCAGAACAATATCTTGTTCTTGTAACTGTTGAAATTCGACTATATATTCTATTTATAACTTAGAATTCTTTATTAAAGAATTTCTGCAGGTTTATTTATGTTTTTTGTGGTAGTCCTGACTGTTGTATTCAGAGAATTGTCTTCTGCTTGTGGTTACTTGAAGTTGCGCTCTTCATATTTTAGATTGAATTATGTGATAACATCAAATGATTTTATAAAACAGCTGATTGTATGTTATTGGTTTTAGATTGTGTAACTCTATTTCATGTTCCTATTTATATTTAAATGTTATTACATTCTTTTATCAGTTAATACATAAACATTTATATTACAAAATATTTTTATACAATTAATTCAATGTAATTGCAAAGCGTTATGTGTTTTTATTTCAAATTGAAAACCTCCTTTGTTGCGAATAAATATTTTCATGATCATATTTCTGTTAAATTCGTTGAAAAATATTTTTTATAAACATAAAACATAAAGTGTTTTATTAATTATATTCATTGTATTACTAAATGCATTAAACAGATTCTACTAAACCGTCTTTGAAATACATTTTTTACTTACTTTATGTTTTAAAATGCTGTAGATGTTTTGCCCAAAGACAAATATTCGTTTTCCAAAGTTAAATAAAACTTATTAGTTTAAGGAATTTTGATTTCATATATTTCAATCCCTTATGCAGTTCACTGCATCACTATAATCACTATATATATTGTTCAAATTTCCAATCGTTACTAAAATACTTTTTATTCATCCAATCAAGTTCAAATACAGTTGTTTAAACTCGTAGTGAACGACACTAGATGTTAATACAGTTTTAAATAATATTAATTCTTTAATTAAATTTAATGAATTATTTTAGTTTTAATATGGAGGAAAAATTTTCACAAAAAGGGGCAAAGTATCCAATGTAGCTATTTCGTCCCATTTGGCTGTATGTAATGGATAAGATTTCATAAAACAGCTGATTTTATGTTATAGGTTGTGTGTTAGAACCGCTGTCTTAACGCATAGGTTATGTTACTCTATTTATTAAAAAGTAACAAACATAAAATATTTTTTTCTTGACCTAAGTAGGAAATTACTAAAAATTTTATTTTAATGACCTATTTTTATTTAAAAAAATTACAGTTGTTTCTCCCTTGCTTTCAAATACATTTTATTTATTTAACATTTATGGTGGCATGCTTAAGAAGTTATCAGGTTATCATATTCAATTAGAACGCTTTAAGAAATAATCATTTCTCTCTGCGTCAGTCCTATTTCTGCTTAAAAAAAACATTTTTTCTATTTGTTTATTTTGATTCGAAATATTTTTTGGTCATGACAGATAAACAATAAGTTTATTATTTGTCTAAAAAAACACCATAGCACCTAACGTTTAGGATAATATAATAAAACTAGTGCATTTATCGGTATCGTTTATAGCTAGAGTATGCTTGAGAGTGGATATTAACATATTTCTTCTAAGAAATTATAGAATCTCCAACTAATACTTTGACATGGCGTTATGCTTATTACATTTCCGATACTAAAACAAAATATTCCTTCTTGGCAATTAGGTTAAGTATTTTCTATTCAGACGGGAATATCTAGGCAAGAAATTCCGCTGGGGAATTTTTATTTTATTCTTCCATTACTAACTGGTGAAATCTAGGACGCTTCAAAACGTCCATCTATGAATAGGAAATTTTTATAAATACACACACACACAAACACACACCACAGACACATACACCACACACACACACACACACACACACACACACACACACACACACACACACACACACACACACACACACACACACACACAAAAACAAACACAAACACAAACACACACACACACACACACACTTTATATATATATATATATATATATATATATATATAAATATATGTAAATTTTTTAAAATTTATTTATTCAAAACTTTTCGTTGATAAACAGTACCAAAATCATCAGGAAATAATAATACAATTATGCATTATTGTACTTTTATCATTATTGTTTTATTGATTCCTCATGATGCTGGTGATTGAATGGAAACTATTAAACATATCCTCAGTATTTGAATAGCCTCAGTTGTTTTTTATTATTATACAAGAAAACATATTGCACACACACACACACACATATATATATATATATATATATATATATATAAATATATGTAAATTTTTTAAAATTTATTTATTCAAAACTTTTCGTTGATAAACAGTACCAAAATCATCAGGAAATAATAATACAATTATGCATTATTGTACTTTTATCATTATTGTTTTATTGATTCCTCATGATGCTGGTGATTGAATGGAAACTATTAAACATATCCTCAGTATTTGAATAGCCTCAGTTGTTTTTTATTATTATACAAGAAAACATATTGCACACACACACACACACACACATATATATATATATATAAATATATGTAAATTTTTTAAAATTTATTTATTCAAAACTTTTCGTTGTTAAACAGTACCAAAATCATCAGGAAATAATAATACAATTATGCATTATTGTACTTTTGGCATTATTGTTTTATTGATTCCTCATGATGCTGGTGATTGAATGGAAACTATTAAACATATCCTCAGTATTTGAATAGCCTCAGTTGTTTTTTATTATTATACAAGAAAACATATTGCACACACACACACACACATATATATATATATAGGATATATGAATTAATAGCGATTCTTTTATAAGTTTCAGGTGGGTTTTACCACGTATTGTGCACGTGACGGTGTATTCATTATGTTCAATATGTGTCAATTCTTGGGTTGTTTACGTAACCAAGCGAGAACTTGTTATATAAATATGTTGACTCGTTATATAAATAGATCTGTTATCCAGTGAAGTTACTTTCGTTATGAAAGCTGTGTTTGGAGGTCTATGTTCAGGTAATGTGGCACGTGTGTTTAGGATGAGGCGTCATCAGTGCATGACTATGAAGTTATACGGTATGTTTAGACACTAGCTGACCCGGCGAACCGCAGAAAAGCAAATAAATGGCGTGTTAACATTAGTTAAACTTACTTACTTCTTACTTCTTAGTACGGGCGTCTAGCATCAATCATAGCCGATGGCCCGGTGTCCAATGTACGAGGCACAAGCAAGCAGCCAGTGTATTAGTTAAACTTTATTTGTATTTTAATAACATAATAATAGCTGAACTTGTAGTAGTCGGTCGTTGGTTTTAGATAGGTTCGAGCATTACGTTCTCGATTGGGTTCTAAACTCGCTACTCGCAGTGCATTTGTTTGTGAGGAACGTTGTGCTATGGACTTTCGTGCTTGAGACGTAGAACGACCTATCGCTCGGTTTTTGGGAGACCCTATTGTACAGAAATAACTTTGAAATATGTTGGAAAATTATTTAAATTTGTTAGATGTTACTTAGTATCAAAAAGTTGGAATTAATTGAATTAAATGTCTTAAGATAAGATAAAAAAATAATATTCTATGCCATTTTCGTACAAATTACATGTTGAAAAAAAAATGTTATCGGGAAGCTGTTTTGCTAAAACGTTAGCGTCGTTTTATAGGTTCATGTTTATATTTTGAAGTTATTTGGTTTGAGGTCATGTACCCCTTGTACCATCTGGCTACGCCCCTGAGACTTACTATGTAAGAAACATTTCCAGGAACATACTCAAAAATTCTTTAAAGTATCATGGCGATTGGATCAGTGGTTTAGAATAATTTTTATAATAGATTTTTATATAGTTTAAATACGAATAATTACCATAGAAACCAAAACATTGTTGATAAAATGATTCATTGATTATATTATCGTTGAATAAAACATACTAAAAGTGTCTGAAAATATTATTAAACGTAAAAATCGGTTTGATATTTGTTACGAAGAGCTTTACAGTGCAAAATTATCTACTTAAAAATCATTCAAGAAATCGCTTAATATATATTTCCTATCATTAAAGTTTCTAAAAAAAACTACTATAAAAAGGAAGCACAATTCGAACACCAAAGCAATGAAAGCTGTTTAAAGTGTTAAATAATGCAGAGCTGCCGGGTGGGTTTCTTTAAACGGACTTCTTGACATTTGGCTAAGGGCCAAGTGGAACCTTACTGATTACCTTTGATGGGATTTGCGCGACCTTTAGCCTACATCTTTTCATCTGAGTGCTGAGCAGACTCTATCCTCTACCTGTTTCTGAATAAACCGGCAAATTCATTCAATTAACTCTGTCTTGCAACAAAGTACCTATTTTGCTCATAGACTTTAGTAACGCATAAGGCTCATATGTGCATCGTACCTACAGAGTGTCAAACATTCCCCGTATACAGTATATACAACCATATATATATATATATATATATATATATATATATATATATATATATATATATATATATATATATATATATATATATGGTGTAATAACTAAATAATATTTACACACATATTTCTGATTTCCCGGCAGTTTCTACACTTGAGAACAATTAACGTGACGTCATCCAGAAGTTAACCCTTTTTTCGAACATATTTATATTGAGTGCTCCCCGTTAGCAAACATACCAACTCAGGCCATGTTTGTGAAAACTCTACATTATACGCTTCCCACGAAATGTAGGCTACGTTTTTTTTTAAATCATGGTTGAATACAAAGTTGCAAACATAAATACATTTCACTAGATTGCAACGGCTGGAGCTATTTAGGTTATTGCTAACGCTGAGAATGTTATTTGAGAGGTTGTTTTTTTTTTGGTGTAACTTGCAGACACTTATTTGTTTATACTGGCATTATATTTATCTTCAGTTTGTAAATATACTTAAATATGAGTATTTTCCCTTAACCCTCTAGTATATAAACATTTTGTGTCTAGGGAAACATTTTATAAATCTTTGTTGGTTTAGTAGGTAGTTTTATTTTCCACGATATATATCTGTTTATTTCTGTAGCATTTAATAATTACTAGTTGACCCAGCGAACTTTGTATCACCTAAATGTCTAGAAATGGCTAGTTAATATTGGCTAAACTCAATTTGGTATGTTATTAGCATAATCATAGTTGTTGCTTAGCAACCAAAATTTGGAATGAATTCAACGAAATTTCTTAAGATAAGCTTGAAAATCAGTTTTATGCAATTTTGGCACTTTACAATTACATGTTGAAAAACATTGTCATGTCGTCGTGAAGCTGTTTTGCTAAATACCTAACGTTGTTTTATAGTTTAATATTTTTCAGTTAAGAGTATTTGGTTTGGTGGGAGGTCATGTGCCCTCTGGCAACGCCCTTGTGACTTACTATGCCAAAAATCTTCCCTGGAAACCCTCAACAATTTCACAAAGTTTCATGGCGATCGGATCAATGTTTTAGTAACGCTTAAGGCTCATACATACATACATACAGTCATATATATATATATATATATATATATATATATATATATATATATATATATATATATATTTATGTATTTATTTATTTATGTATCTTTATATAAGATTTTACTGCATATGGGATCTTTAATCGTCTAAGTAAAGCTTACAATACTATTGCTGTTTCAGAATCTCGTCCGTGACTCGCAGCACTTAACAAGTACGAAAGCGTCTCCAGGGATACATCAGTAAGTAATGGTTTTGCCTATTTAAACTCCAAAACGATTATTAAAATAATTAAAAACTGAGATATTGAAATAATATAAAATTTATGAGAAACATGTTTACACTGGATCGGATTTTATATTTATTATCTTCGGGTATGAGTATATTGCCATACTGTACCTTTTAATTCATTGTGAACAGGTCCGTTTGAGAAAACACGTTTTGTAGCCTCCCCGCTTTCCCGAGCTTACAGATTTCTATAACATAGTATGCAGATTATTCATACCGTTCTGGGGAAATGCTGGAGAACATAGCAATAAACAAAAATAGGTTTGTCTTGTTTACAAAAAAATCAAATAAATTGCTCCCATCTGTGTAAACGATAACGCGTTATGAATGGTTCCATCTATTTATACGGCTCATATGTAAACAAACTACATGCAGTTGCAAACTGATAATTCGTAGGTGTTTACACTCGAGACAAATTACATATTGTCCACCACGAGTTCATTAATTACGAGGTCAAGGGTGTACGACTCGTATGCTGTGTGATAGTGCGGCATAACTCAACACACTGAACGCTTTCCTCCTTGTGATGTTAGCCTTCCTACGAGTCCTACTGTATTGTTTCTAGAAAGAAGGGGTTTTCATTTTGGTAAAATGTTAATAGGTGGTACGAATGTGTGATTTAGCCACCCCTTCACGTCTCAAAGGATGCAATGAAAATATCTAACAATATGTTTTTATTCGATCAGTATTGATAGATTTATCATTCCCATCCTAGTATCACATACAGTAGAAGTGAGTCGTACGGATAAACTAAAACCACGGCTAATGTAAAAACTTTCTCTCCTAAGATCTCGATTCACAGAAAAACTTCTTTAGGACGTCCTCGTTCATTTTCTGGACTCCTGTGGATTCTAAAACAACTGGTATAAAATTCATCCAGAAAACATTTTCGTTTAACACGTTCATCCAGAAATGTTTTTTTTATTACACATCACCTACGGGAAACTTTATTCGCTATAAGTGCTCTATGCACACACCCTTAGCATTGAAATTTCTATTTTTTGCATGGCACATGAGCAAATTTTGAGATCCAGCTCGGCCATGACACCTGGAGGGTGAATTTGATGAAAGGGTATTCCAGACTACTAATATTAGGTCTAAAGCTATGAATGCATTTCGAACACACCCATGGCATTAAATTTTCTATTTCCTCCATGGCACATGAGCAAACCTTGAGATCCAGCTCGGCCATGACACCTGGAGGGTGATTTTAATGAAAGGGTATTCCAGACTACTAATATTAGGTCTAAAGCTATGAATGCATTACGAACACACCCTTGGCATTAAATTGTCTATTTCCTCCATGGCACATGAGCAAACCTTGAGATCCAGCTCGGCCATGACACCTGGAGTGTGATTTTAATGAAAGGGTATTCCAGACTACTAATATTAGGTCTAAAGCTATGAATGCATTACGAACACACCCTTGGCATTAAATTGTCTATTTCCTCTATGGCACATATATGAGCCTTGGGATCTAGCTCGGTCATGGTACCTGGAGGGTGAATTTAATGAAAGGGTATTCCAGACTACTAATATTAGGTCTAAAGCTATGAATGCATTACGAACACACCCTTGGCATTAAATTGTCTATTTCCTCTATGGCACATATATGAGCCTTGGGATCTAGCTCGGTCATGGTACCTGGAGGGTGAATTTAATGAAAGGGTATTCCAGACTACTAATATTGGGTCTAAAGCTATGAATGCATTACGAACACACCCTTGGCATTAAATTGTCTATTTCCTCCATGGCACATGAGCAAACTTTGAGATCCAGCTCGGCCATGTCACCTGGAGTGTGAATTTAATGAAAGGGTATTCCAGACTACTAATATTAGGTCTAAAGCTATGAATGCATTACGAACACACCCTTGGCATTAAATTTTCTATTTCTCCCATGGCACATGAGCAAACCTTGAGATCCAGCTCGACCATGACACCTGGAGTGTGATTTTAATGAAAGGGTATTCCAGACTACTAATATTAGGTCTAAAGCTATGAATGCATTACGAACACACCCTTGGCATTAAATTGTCTATTTCCTCCATGGCACATGAGCAAACTTTGAGATCCAGCTCGGCCATGACACCTGGAGTGTGATTTTAATGAAAGGGTGTTCCAGACTACTAATATTAGGTCTAAAGCTATGAATGCATTACGAACACACCCTTGGCATTAAATTTTCTATTTCCTCCATGGCACATGAGCAAACCTTGAGATCCAGCTCGGCCATGACACCTGGAGTGTGATTTTAATGAAAGGGTATTCCAGACTACTAATATTAGGTCTAAAGCTATGAATGCATTACGAACACACCCTTGGCATTAAATTGTCTATTTCCTCTATGGCACATATATGAGCCTTGGGATCTAGCTCGGTCATGGTACCTGGAGGGTAAATTTAATGAAAGGGTGTTCCAGACTACTAATATTAGGTCTAAAGCTATGAATGCATTACGAACACACCCTTGGCATTAAATTTTCTATATCCTCCATGGCACATGAGCAAACCTTGGGATTTAGCTCGGCCATGACACCTGGAGTGTGATTTTAATGAAAGGGTATTCCAGACTACTAATATTAGGTCTAAAGCTATGAATGCATTACGAACACACCCTTGGCATTAAATTGTCTATTTCCTCTATGGCACATATATGAGCCTTGGGATCTAGCTCGGTCATGGTACCTGGAGGGTAAATTTAATGAAAGGGTGTTCCAGACTACTAATATTAGGTCTAAAGCTATGAATGCATTACGAACACACCCTTGGCATTAAATTGTCTATTTCCTCTATGGCACATATATGAGCCTTGGGATCTAGCTCGGTCATGGTACCTGGAGGGTAAATTTAATGAAAGGGTGTTCCAGACTACTAATATTAGGTCTAAAGCTATGAATGCATTACGAACACACCCTTGGCATTAAATTGTCTATTTCCTCTATGGCACATATATGAGCCTTGGGATCTAGCTCGGTCATGGTACCTGGAGGGTAAATTTAATGAAAGGGTGTTCCAGACTACTAATATTAGGTCTAAAGCTATGAATGCATTACGAACACACCCTTGGCATTAAATTTTCTATTTCTCCCATGGCACATGAGCAAACCTTGAGATCCAGCTCGGCCATGACACCTGGAGTGTGATTTTAATGAAAGGGTATTCCAGACTACTAATATTAGGTCTAAAGCTATGAATGCATTACGAACACACCCTTGGCATTAAACTGTCTATTTCTTCCATGGCACATGAGCAAACCTTGAGATCCAGCTCGGCCATGACACCTGGAGTGTGATTTTAATGAAAGGGTATTCCAGACTACTAATATTAGGTCTAAAGCTATGAATGCATTACGAACACACCCTTGGCATTAAATTGTCTATTTCCTCTATGGCACATATATGAGCCTTGAGACCCAGCTCGTCCATGACACCTGGAGGGTGAATTTAATGAAAGGGTATTCCAGACTACTAATATTAGGTCTAAAGCTATGAATGCATTACGAACACACCCTTGGCATTAAATTGTCTATTTCCTCTATGGCACATATATGAGCCTTGGGATCTAGCTCGGTCATGGTACCTGGAGGGTGAATTTAATGAAAGGGTATTCCAGACTACTAATATTAGGTCTAAAGCTATGAATGCATTACGAACACACCCTTGGCATTAAATTGTCTATTTCCTCTATGGCACATATATGAGCCTTGGGATCTAGCTCGGTCATGGTACCTGGAGGGTGAATTTAATGAAAGGGTATTCCAGACTACTAATATTGGGTCTAAAGCTATGAATGCATTACGAACACACCCTTGGCATTAAATTGTCTATTTCCTCTATGGCACATATATGAGCCTTGGGATCCAGCTCGGTCATGGTACCTGGAGGGTATATTTAATGAAAGGGTGTTCCAGACTACTAATATTAGGTCTAAAGCTATGAATGCATTACGAACACACCCTTGGCATTTAATTGTCTATTTCCTCCATGGCACATGAGCAAACTATGAGATCCAGCTCGGCCATGTCACCTGGAGTGTGAATTTAATGAAAGGGTATTCCAGACTACTAATATTAGGTCTAAAGCTATGAATGCATTACGAACACACCCTTGGCATTAAATTTTCTATTTCTCCCATGGCACATGAGCAAACCTTGAGATCCAGCTCGACCATGACACCTGGAGTGTGATTTTAATGAAAGGGTATTCCAGACTACTAATATTAGGTCTAAAGCTATGAATGCATTACGAACACACCCTTGGCATTAAATTTTCTATTTCCTCCATGGCACATGAGCAAACCTTGAGATCCAGCTCGGCCATGACACCTGGAGTGTGATTTTAATGAAAGGGTATTCCAGACTACTAATATTAGGTCTAAAGCTATGAATGCATTACGAACACACCCTTGGCATTAAATTGTCTATTTCCTCCATGGCACATGAGCAAACTTTGAGATCCAGCTCGGCCATGACACCTGGAGTGTGATTTTAATGAAAGGGTGTTCCAGACTACTAATATTAGGTCTAAAGCTATGAATGCATTACGAACACACCCTTGGCATTAAATTTTCTATTTCCTCTATGGCACATGAGCAAACCTTGAGATCCAGCTCGGCCATGACACCTGGAGTGTGATTTTAATGAAAGGGTATTCCAGACTACTAATATTAGGTCTAAAGCTATGAATGCATTACGAACACACCCTTGGCATTAAATTGTCTATTTCCTCTATGGCACATATATGAGCCTTGGGATCTAGCTCGGTCATGGTACCTGGAGGGTAAATTTAATGAAAGGGTGTTCCAGACTACTAATATTAGGTCTAAAGCTATGAATGCATTACGAACACACCCTTGGCATTAAATTTTCTATATCCTCCATGGCACATGAGCAAACCTTGGGATTTAGCTCGCCCATGACACCTGGAGTGTGATTTTAATGAAAGGGTATTCCAGACTACTAATATTAGGTCTAAAGCTATGAATGCATTACGAACACACCCTTGGCATTAAATTGTCTATTTCCTCTATGGCACATATATGAGCCTTGGGATCTAGCTCGGTCATGGTACCTGGAGGGTAAATTTAATGAAAGGGTGTTCCAGACTACTAATATTAGGTCTAAAGCTATGAATGCATTACGAACACACCCTTGGCATTAAATTGTCTATTTCCTCTATGGCACATATATGAGCCTTGGGATCTAGCTCGGTCATGGTACCTGGAGGGTAAATTTAATGAAAGGGTGTTCCAGACTACTAATATTAGGTCTAAAGCTATGAATGCATTACGAACACACCCTTGGCATTAAATTGTCTATTTCCTCTATGGCACATATATGAGCCTTGGGATCTAGCTCGGTCATGGTACCTGGAGGGTAAATTTAATGAAAGGGTGTTCCAGACTACTAATATTAGGTCTAAAGCTATGAATGCATTACGAACACACCCTTGGCATTAAATTTTCTATTTCTCCCATGGCACATGAGCAAACCTTGAGATCCAGCTCGGCCATGACACCTGGAGTGTGATTTTAATGAAAGGGTATTCCAGACTACTAATATTAGGTCTAAAGCTATGAATGCATTACGAACACACCCTTGGCATTAAACTGTCTATTTCTTCCATGGCACATGAGCAAACCTTGAGATCCAGCTCGGCCATGACACCTGGAGTGTGATTTTAATGAAAGGGTATTCCAGACTACTAATATTAGGTCTAAAGCTATGAATGCATTACGAACACACCCTTGGCATTAAATTGTCTGTTTCCTCTATGGCACATATATGAGCCTTGAGACCCAGCTCGGCCATGACACCTGGAGGGTGAATTTAATGAAAGGGTATTCCAGACTACTAATATTAGGTCTAAAGCTATGAATGCATTACGAACACACCCTTGGCATTAAATTGTCTATTTCCTCTATGGCACATATATGAGCCTTGGGATCTAGCTCGGTCATGGTACCTGGAGGGTGAATTTAATGAAAGGGTATTCCAGACTACTAATATTAGGTCTAAAGCTATGAATGCATTACGAACACACCCTTGGCATTAAATTGTCTATTTCCTCTATGGCATATATATGAGCCTTGAGACCCAGCTCGGCCATGACACCTGGAGGGTGAATTTAATGAAAGGTATTCCAGACTACTAATATTAGGTCTAAAGCTATGAATGCATTACGAACACACCCTTGGCATTAAATTGTCTATTTCCTCTATGGCACATATATGAGCCTTGAGACCCAGCTCGGCCATGACACCTGGAGGGTGAATTTAATGAAAGGGTATTCCAGACTACTAATATTAGGTCTAAAGCTATGAATGCATTACGAACACACCCTTGGCATTAAATTGTCTATTTCCTCTATGGCACATATATGAGCCTTGGGATCTAGCTCGGTCATGGTACCTGGAGGGTAAATTTAATGAAAGGGTGTTCCAGACTACTAATATTAGGTCTAAAGCTATGAATGCATTACGAACACACCCTTGGCATTAAATTGTCTATTTCCTCTATGGCACATATATGAGCCTTGAGACCCAGCTCGGCCATGACACCTGGAGGGTGAATTTAATGAAAGGTATTCCAGACTACTAATATTGGGTCTAAAGCTATGAATGCATTACGAACACACCCTTGGCATTATATTGTCTATTTGCTCCATGGCACATATATGAGCCTTGGGATCTAGCTCGGTCATGGTACTTGGAGGGTGAATTTAATGAAAGTGTGTTCCAGACTACTAATGCTAAGCCTACAGCTATAAATGACAATTTATGTTCCCCTAATCTATATAGAGTTTTGTTGTATGGTCGTGTTTTCTATTTCTTTGTCATTAATTCGATTTCAGTGTTGTTCTAAAACCAGTATTGTGGGAAGATTGTCGTAAAACTGGCGATGTATTACAGTATTTTAAAACAATGAGAAAAGGTATATAAATCGAAAATATATACTAATAGGCATCTATTTACAATTAATGTTTGTTATTGCCCCGGAAGGTTAATATTAGCTATATACCTACGAAGTATCCAGTCAGGATAGATTTGGTTGTAATTTTATACGTTTAACCAAATGTACACATTTAAGGCTAGAATAGAGATCTCGTGACGAATTTTTACTCCGCGGAAGTAGACGTTTAATTAGGTAATGCTGAATAATATTACAACCAAATATCTTGACTGGATACTTTACAGGTATATTTTAATATAGGTATATAATACTGTATAAAGTTACAACCAAATCTATCGTAACTGGATACTTTATAGGTAGGCCTATAATTAAATATATGTATACGTAGTGCTGCGCAATGTTGATACGCGGACGTACTACTTCTTATTACTCCGCAATGAATGTTTTACCCAATTTACTTTAAAAATTTTATTTATTTCCCTGACCGAGAATTTTTATTATTTTTTCGTATCACTGTCAACTTTCTGAGTCGCCCGGGATAATATTAACCTCTATCGAACACGTGGGAACGGAAATAAATACCTTAAATTCTACATGGATATTTTTAGGGTCCCTGGTTTCCACATAGGATTAGTTTTATTTAGAAATTCAGTCAGGGCACCGCCCCAATATCCTTAAAAACTCCCTTAAATTTAAGTTTATAAACTGTAGTTTGATACATTTATTGGTATTTATTTTCAGTAAATTAAATTCAAGCCAAATATAAAAACAAATTAAATCAATACAAATATTCGTCAACCCCGTACGAAGGACAGGGGCTCTGCTAGTATTATATAGTCATAGGATGCGTCATAATATCAAAGTAATAAGGAAAACAAATACTTCATAAATGGCTATTACCATAAATGACTACATTTCCATAGTAAGGACAGTCTGCAGTGAAAAAACTCATACAAAGTGTTTTATTTTCACATTTTCTCTTAATAACATCTCAGTACAATTGTCTCCCCCTCGCGGGGTCGCATTATATTCCATGTAGATAAAGGTAGATGATGTTTGTGCAAAGCGAAACAACTGTGTAACAAAATCACACTTGTTTGTGAAGCCAGCACACTTGACAGTCAGGTTCTTATTTTGCTCCAGGTGTTCGTTGCGTTTTGCGCACATCTCACATTTATTACAAGAAAATCCTGAATGTCATTACACACTGGAAAATGCAGTAATGAAAAATACAGTCCAGATATACGGTCCATTTTGGTAAACTGCACAGAGTTAGCCCGTATTCAGCTTTTGTCTCCGAAATGTATTGTCGTGGTGTTCAGTAGCGTAGAAGCAATGCAGGGAGATTGGCTAGTTCCGTATTGTGCCTCCATTGTGTTTTAGAACATCTCTGATTTTGAATCGCTATAAATTCAGTTTTATCTGTATAAAATAAAGGTTCATGTTAAAACTTTTATATATGTTTTATATCGGTTACTTTCTCGTAATATGTTTGTAAATTTTGCATATTTGGTTTCTTTTAAGATAATTATTATTTTTATCACGATGCAATAGAATATTTTTCGTGCATTAGATTTTATATTTTACGATAGGAGATGTTAACGCTTGTATGGAAGATTTCAACGCTTGTAGATTGTATTGAAGAAGTTAGAAACTTTCTAAATTTAACGAAATTTATGAAAAACTCAAACCAACATTTTTACCGCTCAAGGACAAATTTTCTAGTGTCTCACAATGACGTGAGCGAAAATTACCCACAGGGATTGAAAAATAGTTGTTTAAATAATTTAATTAAGTTAAAGGCTCGAGAAGTTATTGGATTGGTAAGAGTTCTCTTCATAAAATAATACAAAATTGTAGTAAAATAGTTTGTAAAAATTAAGTACGTTTTTTCCTGATAATAAATAATAACTTTACAATTCTGGCAAGCCAAATTTGCATCATACTCAATTTCTAATAACAAACCGAGCAGAAATATGAGATATTATAAATTTTTTGTATTATCTATAGGCGCTGAGTGTATAACAAAACGTACTTATCAGAATCTAAAACATTCTAGCGTCGAGTTTCCGACGATTTCGTTGACGTGATCCATTATGACTAGATGCCATCGTTTCTGTAAAGAAACTATTGTTTAGCTGTGAAATAGGTCAAGTATTTTCCACTCCGCCGGGAAACTATAATCAAGTTATTTAGCTGGAGAAATTTTATTTAACAATTCCACCCTTCTTAACTTGTGAGAGCAATTTCTTTCAAATAGTTGCCCTTCGAAGTAGTTCTAAAGTACAATATAAAGTTTGCGACAAAAGTTTGCTTTACAAATGAGGTTAAGCCGGGGTACACAAAAAAATACTAAATCTAATATACAATATAAACAAGTCAATATTACTCGTCGTTTAATGGGAACAATATTGCCTCCAAATTCTAAGGTATCCAAATTATATTTTATGCATACCTTATGTATGTTACCTTAAGTCAAAGATTAAACACACAAAAAAACAATAAATGTTAACAAAAAGATATATTTCATTATTCGTGTTTAGGTAACTATATTGTTATCATAATTTACATTTATTAACAACTATCTAACCCGTCAAACCTTGTACCGCCTAAAATATGTACCGGCGTGCTCATATTAGCTGAACTCATTTAGTATTTTATCAACGTAATAATAACTGAATTTATAGTAGTCGATCGAGAAAAGTGTCACAATAAAAATGTTTGATGGATTGTTATTTATTGAAGTGCACTCGGACATACAATATTTGTTGTTTTTTCTTTCTGGTGGGTACATAAATTAATCAGGTTTTCCGACGCCTGGGCAAGGCACATACAGCTGTTAATGTGACGCATGCGTTTTCAAAATTAACTCAAAATAACTTTGACTCCTAGCAACCAAAATTTGGAATAAATTCAATGAAATGTTATAAGATAAGAAAAAAAATAATATTTCATGCTATTTTGGTACATAAAAAATACATGTTGAAAAGTTATGTCTTCGAGAAGCTGTTTTACAAAGAAACAGTTTTATAAGTTATTGCTTTTCTGCTAAAATTAAATGATGTGGACGGTTCAAGTGCCCCCTAGCTACGCGTCTGAGGTTTACTGTGCTATAAACCTTCCCAGAAATGTACTCAACCATTTCTCAAAGTTGCATGGCGGTCGCATCAGTGGTTTAGAAATGCATAAGGCTCGTACATACATACATTCATTTTTTATATAGGCTAGTGAGAAGATAAACTATTCTATTATGCTGTCAAATCAATTAATACTTCTGCCTGATAAAAAGTTTAGTAAAAATAATTAAATAAAATATTTCGAAATGTAACAACTTTTAGTCATATATTATATAAAGTTACACAATTAGTCATTTATACCTACTTTTATAATAGACTGTATATGATCGTAGAAATCACTTTGAAATATGCCTTCACATGTCTAAAACATGTATACTGTCAGGAATAAATTATTTGGGTGTGAAAATGTCATCTAGCTATTGTGCACTATCTATATTTACGGCGTCCTTAAATCATATAGGTCACTTGTTTATCCATCCCCACACATTACTTATTATTTCCACCAGTCGCAACCATTTACACTGTTGATACATTTTATCTACTATAATTTGTGCTAATGCATCGGGGAGGTGTGTATATTTATATTTAATACTATATATATATATATATATATATATATAGAATATCAAATGTGTTTTCCTGTTAGAATATTTTTAAGATTAAATAATATACACTAATACAGGAATATTGAATTTATTGAATAATAAACTCAAAGCTTTTCGTTGGTTTACATTACCAACATCCTCAGAAGTTACAATACTAAGAATGATCATTCTTAGTGATGTAAACCAACGAAAAGCTTTGAGTATATTATTCAATAAATTCAATATTCCTGTATTAGTGTATATTATTTAATCTTATAAATATATATATATATATATATATATATATATATATATATATATATATATATATAAAGACGTTCAAATGACACTAATTTGTATAATCAGACACTTTTGCTGATTACCTGGCTATGATTGCCCTTTTTTATATATTTTTTTTCTTCGGTTCTAAGGTTTCTATGGTTATTTTTTCTCGAGTGGATTTTTACCAATAACATCCAACAATGTTTGTTTTTTTCTCATCTGTTATTTTATCATAATACTGATACATTTTCTTTAAATGTTTTTTTTACATCGTCGTTTTTGTGAATACTCCTAAAGACAAAAGTAATTTCAATAAACGTTAAGAAATAGAAGAGCAGTCTATATAATTGAGTATTAATATTTGAACAATCGTTTAATACAACCGTTCACCTTTACGTCTTTCTGCTGTTGTAGGCCTATGTACTTAGTAAATGTGTATTGTTGTCTATTTGTTTGGACCAGCCCGAGAGAGTTCTTTGATTGTTCACTTTTGTTATCTAAATACATTTAATATTCATTGAATTTCCTTTTGTTAACAAAGCATGGGCTTCATAGCGTGCACTTTGAAAGCGTACGTAAAATAGATAATGTAATGGCGGTGAGTTTCAGATTATATAGATGCAGAAATAAATACCACTGGCCCAAAATGTAAACAGTTGAAGATGTACTCATCAATACTAAGGAAAAGTGTTCAATTCCCAATTTAACATCTTTGAAATTATGAAAATATAGAGACCTAATAAAGTTCCTCCACATCTAATATTATATTCTACCCGAATGGTTTTTTTTTACAGTTTAGTGCTCCAACTTAGTGATAATAGCGTTAATTTTTTTTTTTTACTAATTATTTTTACGTTACAAAAAAAATATTTCCCTTGGAATTGCATAAGGTTTTAAGGAACACGAGAAAAATAATAAAAAGAACCGACATCCTAAAAATTAAAATGAAATAATTACCTTTATATAATATAATATAGAAATTTTTTGAAATAATTTTATATAGAGTTGTATTATATTACGTTAGAATACAGCCACAAAAAGATTTATTTCTTTATGAAAAAAAATTAAATGTTTGAATCGCCACACTGCACAAGGGCGTCGTGTTTCACTTTCATTGCATTTCACCTCGTGCAACCGTTAATGTTTTTAAAAAATAAACCCAAACCTGCAGTATGTGTATATTTCCTGCTTATATTTTATTGCAGTATAAAACTTAGTGATTTGCAAGAAGTGGTTGTAAAAGATTTATTGAAAGTTATTTTTGCTTTACATAAAATTTAAATTTTCTAGGCGTCTGTGACGTTTATTAAAATTTGTATGTTATTTAAGATCTTCTGAATCACCAGGTACTACTTATTTTCCGTCCTATTGGTGGTGTGTAGAATACAAATAATTACCAAAATGTAGTTCTTATAGTTTGTTAAAATCTCTTAGAAAGCCTTGAATCAAAATCACCAATCCTGAGTAACGCTTTTGAACTGCTAGCCAACATAGCTGAAAAGATGTTTATCTTTCAGGTATGTATTGGCTTAAAGACATTTCGTAGCATAAACAGTAAGCATGTAATTTGTTTTGTTTGAAAGAATTTCGCTTTTAAAATGGCGGTTCCTAGGTATGCGAGGAAAAGCATTCCAAAAGTAGGGGACAATATGCCTTCAGTAGATAACTAGAGTAAACAGTGTTAACTTTGAGTTGGGATGATTGTAGAAGGAAGGGAAATTCCTAAATAATCTTGGAACAATATATCCTACGTTTGCGTCATAACAGCTAAATATAATATAAATATTCAATTAAACGTTTGCCGGTTCGGCCACTATATATCGCTGTTCGTGATTTTGCCGGAAAGTATTTCCCAAAGATAGTCCTTATATTCCTAGTGGGCCCGCAAAAAACAGTGATGCGGCGATATTTCGTTATTGCATAATGATTTTGTCGAAATGTTATATTATGGTGAATTTAGCGCAACTAAAATCCTATACCAGTTGTTACAGAATTTATATATATATATATATATATATATATATATATATATATATATATATATATATTTTGTAAGTAATTTATCCACCATTAAGTGCAATGATTTTACCATGTGTGATGAGGCGCCTTTCGGTCACTTGACCATTGTCGAATCACTGATTACTTTTTCTCAATTTTTCTGGTGTGGATGTTCAGTCCGTCGTGTTGGTAATTGTTGACGTCATATACGTTTCCTCTTGAGTCTTGTGTATAATGTTTTTGAATAGTATGACGTCAACAATTACCAACACGACGGACCGAACATCCGCACCAGAAAAATTGAGAAAAAGTAATCAGTGATTCGACAATGGTCAAGTGACCGAAAGGCGCCTCATCACACAAGGTAAAATCATTGCACTTAATGGTAGAAAAATTACTTACAATAGTAATATATTAACTTCATAAAGTCAGTGCAACGGAAAAACAATGGATAACGTAAAATATCAAGTATATATATATATATATATATATATATATATATATATATATATATATAAATATATATATATGTATGTATGTATGTATATATATATATATATATATATATATATACATACATACATATATATATTTATATATATATATATATATATATATATATATATATATATATATATATATATATATATATATATATATATGTATATATGTATGTATGTTGTTCTAAATTTTCAATTGTTAATAAAATACTGTCTATTCATCCACTCAAGTAAATACGTTGTATAAAACGTATATTGTAGACCACTTGATTAAAATACAATTTTCCGAAAACTAATTCATTAATTAAATTAAATTAATTAATTTTAGTTTTATATGGGAGTTAAACATTTCACCATTGGGCAAAGTATGGAACATAAATATTCCGACCCATTTGACATAAAATAAGTGATAACATATGATTTCATAAAACAGCTGTTCTTATGTTATAGGTTATGTGGTAAAGCAACTGTTTTAACGGATAGGTTTGTTTCTTCATATACAATAATTGTAATTATTTATTAAATAGTAACTAAAATAAAATTTTACTTTGTTGACTTTAGTAAGAATTCATTTAAAAAAATGTTCTTATAACTTGTATATTGTCAGGAAAAATGTAGTTTTGTGGTAGTAATGTGTTATAATATTACCATGCCCCAAAGCAAAACGTCATGGACGATAAGTTTGACATATTGATATTTTTCTTTCTACATTTTGTGCAAAGTCACGTGATACTTTATGCAGATTGGCAGGTGTTACATTTTTCAACAATGTAATACAGTGAAATAATAAGAAATAAGAACGAAATAACGAAAATTGTGCCCCGAAAATATTCATTGTCCCTACCGAAGTTTGAAAAAGTGAAACTTTTAATGAAAACGTCTTCTTTTTGAAGTAATAGCGTTCTTAACAGAAGTCACCAATATTCAGAAGCAGATTTAGGCCTTTAATTATTCTGATATTCATCAGATTTTAAACAATACTAAATTTCGAGACAGCGAAATATGCAAATTATAACAGGTGGCTCTTCCTAACAATGGCAAAAATGGCGTATAGATTTTTACAATAATAGCTCTACGGGTTCAACCACAGAGCTGGCAATTTTCTAATTAGGGCTAAAAAGAGTTGGATATAATCAGTGACAGAGGGAAAAAGATGGCATAATAAAGGTTTCTCACCCCCTTTTTCGCTATAAGTGTAAATATTTAGAATTGTTCTGTTTACTTTAATTAGGTTGAGACACAGACGTCAAAGGGCTCCTAATTATTCCGACGTTTTTGAATAAATGCTAAAACCTAATTTGGCAACCCTGTTTAGAGATAAAAACGTAATTTTGTGTTTAAATGTAACGTTGGCAGCACTGTAAGACTTCAACTTTGTAATTAAGGTCTAATGGTGACTAGGGGGTATGTTTGGCTAAATTATCTACATTTTTGATTTAATATAATTTTGTATTTGGTTTTTAGCTTGTGGTGTCAAATACTTTGTGACAATTATTAATAAGAACAAAATATTTAATATTATACTAAATGAATATTCAAGTATTGCTTATTATTCACTTAAACAATAGTTTATGATTATCCGAACTTTAAATTTTGTAAATTTGTTACACCTTAGTGAGACAGAACGTTTTCGATCGCTATGTGCGATTCATCAGTGTCTTCTGCTTGGAGATGTTGGGTCAAGCGGTGACGGTTATAAAGGTAGGTTTTCGATAGTATCAAAGAGTTTGTGTGATTTGTATTGTGTTTGTTTATTTAATATGTTTTTACTTTGTGTGTTTGTGTGTCTGTAAAATGCATATTGTTCTAGTGTGTGGTCACTGATGAAGATCGGCACATAGCGATCGAAAACGTCTGTTTCGGTAAGTTTTAACAAATTTACAATATATAAAGTTCGCATTTTCATAAACTATTGTTTAAGTGATTAATAAGATTCACCGAATGTAATGGACTACAAAATTCAAGTATCATTTATTGTTGTAGGACATTTAATTTATAGTGGTACCTAAAATAAAATTATTTCTCACATTTGTTTTATTATACTTTTAAGATCATCACAATACCTTTGAAAGTCTATGTCTAATTAAAAAAAGAATTATCAAGTGTTTACTAATATATTTAGGAAAATACGAATTGACTTTTAACTCAAAATAATCCTTTATATGTGATATAGTGTTTTATAGTTTTCATTGCAATGTATTATATTCTTCGAAATATTATGTCTATCCTTCTATATAAAATCCTTAAACTGCTAATCTTTTAGTAGGAAATCAGGTTGCAAATCGTAAGAGGTTCTTAAAAGCAAACAATTCCCTAATTACAATGCCACAAAGATTACAGAATCTATAAGACTTTTATGAAAGCTCGTTGTGAAGTTAATTCCTTGTAGAAGCGATTCTCTCATGGTCACAGCAAGTCCATTTAGGCTCTTTACAAAGGTCTTCCTTCTCAAATATGGGGACATCACTAGAATAAAGTTCTCGCATTGAAGTCTCTTTCGGACAATGTATACGTTTATTTATTAACTGCTCTGAGGTCTTTGCCAACTCGAAAACGATCCTAAAGTTTTGTAATTTAAATTTTACTATATGATGTGAAATTAGTATGTAATTTAGTACACAACTTGAGAATTGAGAGTAATTTTTAATACCTACAAACAACCTCCAGTGGCGGTTTCCCTCAAATTCTCCCCCGCTGTGTCTCTAATAACATATATTTTATCACGCATCGAGTACAGGAATCCCTAAATTATACAAAAACTAAATGCCGCTGTTCAAAAGTGTGTGCAATATCGCTACACATTAATGTGTGTAAATGTCAGCTTCTAAAAAAATTCCACGCAATAAATTTTAAGTAAAAACCCAGTTGTAAATTACAAGAATTTACGTACGTTGAGAATAGCCTAAAATGACAGTGACACTGAGTGCGTCTATTTTGTAATTGTACGTAGGCGCGAATAAATCGACAAACTTGAAAATGACCGGAAATAATTTAATATGGAAATTGTGTTATATAGAGCATGCTATGCGGGAGAAAAGAAAATCACGAAAATCAACGAGGTCACGTAACGATTTACAAACTGTTCGAGAAGGGCGAGTGAAATTTATTAGAATAAACACTCGAGACCTCAGAATACAATAATGTAAATCACTATCATGACATAAAAAACAGTTAGATGATTTAACTTTGAGACAAGACGGGTAACTAATAGCGACGAATACGGAGTGGAGATTCGCTCTTGGACCGGAAATAAGATCGGATGAAGGAATTCCACGAGGCATTTTGGTGAAGTACTTACATAGCTCCGAGTTAAATTATGTCTCGCGTTTTCTTTCAAATTACCGAAATAATAAATACAATATACCTTCATTTACTAAATCACGTCCACCTAATTAATATTTTAAATAATTACAGTAGAAAATAACAAAAACAGGTTAATTTATCTGGTTGACTCTATTTGGGCATATACAAGGACAAAAAAGTTATAACGACTTCATTAAATTAATCTTGGTTCGTTAAAAATAAAAAGACACAACAAAGGTTTGTTGGATATTATATTTTTAAAGTTACAACAAAATTTACCAAGTTATTTAAGATTAACAGTTTTAATTCTATAAAGTTTTACCATTAACAATGTGAGGTTGGTAAGTGGATGGTGGATATTTTTGTTTTAAAATTAAGGCGTTGAGATTATTGAATGTTGTATGTCGAGCATTATATAATTTGTAAGAATGGTATTTGGTAATAACCTATTGAATGTATATGCAAGTCGTCAGGTTTAGCCCAATAGGTCATTCAGTTGGTGGCGGGGGAACCACTATATAATCTCTTGTTAACGTTCATGCAGTGAACAAGGTAGTGGATAGTACAGTGTAACATACTGTAAGGACTTCACTACCACAACACTAACTCCCACTTGCTTTCATCCCCTGCGCTTTTCACCAGTCAGGCTAAAACTGACGACTTTCTTTAATCCTCATTTATTCTTTTCGTGATTTTTGTCTTTATAAACTTAAGTTCTGTTGTATATACATTATAATGCTTATTGATTACTCACATGTATATTGGTCTTTCTACATTTTTAGACATTTTGTTACTTATATATTCTGATATTATACATATATATTATATAAAACATATTTATATTATATTATACATATATATTATATATTATATAAAACATATTTTACATCTAAGTAATCTATTTAAAGTTACTCTTTTCTAAGGATTAGTTAACATCTTAAATATTTTTCTAGTTTATTTTCAATGTAAACTATGTTTTTTTAAATATGTTATTATTTATTCCTTACATTGTCTATCGATTTCGCTTATAGAATATGTTTCAAACATACCTTTTATTGGCTATTAGATGTATAAATTCTGTTACGATTTTTTTGTCCAATAAATAATATATTTTAGTAGACTCTTTCCCTAAGGGACATTTTCCAATATATATATATATATATATATATATATATATATATATATATATATATATATATATATATATATATATATATACCTTTACACAATCTTTTGTTTAGAAATTATTAGGTTTAAATTTTCTGTTTATTTTAGGCATATTACTTTTTATACAAACTCCTATTTTTTGTAAATTTCTTTTATATATGAATAAATATGTGTTTTTTTCTTAACACAATACACACAGACAGTTCACCTTTAAAGAGATTATCTTTTCTCTCTCTCCTTCCCTCTCTCTCTTTCAGTCTGATTGGTAGTTTTAATTGGTTACAAGAAGCAAGTGCAATAACAAATCCGTTGAAGAGAAATTCGTTTGCTTTCGAAGAAATAGTTTATCAAAGCAGCAGCATTATTTGGTAGTTTGATACTTATGTCTATATTAAGAGAATCTACGTTACTTGTTATGCGAAGCATTCAAGAACCAATACGAGAAAATTCTGTCACAGCCTCTCCAGTGGCAAACCTTTCTAAACTTTAGAAAGCCTGAAACTTTGTCTTGCTCTCATTACTAACTTGCGAATGTAACTTCAGGCATACTGAATCAAATCAACAACAAAGAGAACTCAGAGTTTCTACCCTCTGAAAATTTCTATCATTTGTAGGTTACTGCATTAAATGTTATTAAAAAAAAAAATTCAATTCTACGAAATGTTAACTTAAAGTGTTTTATTAGCAGTTTGTTGCGCTTTTATGGAATAGTTAATTCTTACCTAACATGCTAATCGTTTGTTTGAACTTTACTATTGGTACCCATCAACGTTTGAGTATCTTCCATCGCAGCGGTAACGTTATCCGTAAAACTTTTATTTATCTGTGACGTCTTCAGAAAGATCGTTTTACTAAAGCCTGTGGCTGGATTCGTAGATTTCTGGGGAAGATTTATCACTTCTATTCTCTCATGAACAATATTCTGTGTAATATTTCGGTAGCTATATGATATTCTTCTCGACATACGCAGGCTACTTAAGGTCTGGCGCACATGAGCTTGAAAGTAATCAGGGCGCTGAGATAGTTTTCTATCCAATCTTTTTGATACCTATCGGAGTTTCAGCGCACATAAGATATAGTTTACGCTCGCGTCATGTCAAGCCTATCTTTTTCATAGTTATTTACCATGTTGGGGACTGGCTTCACTCTATGTTGTTTCTCCTACGAGATGGATCATAAACAAGTGCAAGTTTACAAAAAGAAAGTAGTGTTTACGTTCTTAGTGTACAAATACATTAGTGAAAGGGAAAGTAAATGAAGAAGATATTGGATTCGTCCATTTAATAATGAGAGATATTTAAAAGGTGCGCTCAAGAGTGTTTTAATTGATTTAAGGGAAGATGAACAAACATTCTTTAATTATTTTCGAATGTCTACTCGATATTTAATGAATTTTGTTTGTTAATTTGGTTTGGAAATGTAAAATCATGTTTTTGCAGATTTCCTCCCAAGTCGATAGCTTTTTTTACCCTGTGTCTATAGTCTTCGTTTCGCACATCCCATATTGTCCTATGTAGTTTAATTTCCTCTATAAACAATTCTCCATCCATGTCCAAATCTTCACTCTCCATGGCTGATAGATTTAATTACTAAAAATATATAAATAAATAACTATGATATTAAATAAAATGATTAGTAACTGTTAAAGATTAATATTTAAAACTATAAATCATCATTGATATTAATAACAAATTACCAACCTAATTAATAATAATGTTACACATTGATGTCAATAGGTTATCATATTTAAAGTTAAACATATAAATAATATGAAATAAGTAATTATATTATCGAAATCTTACCAGATAAAATGGCACAGATAGAAAGTAAGCTGCGGTGCATGTGCGCTTTCCCATTAGCCACTGTGTACTTGTGGGACGTTGGCGATAGAATTGACGCCAAGATACGAGGAGAAACATGCGTCAGTCCAGATACCTATCGATATAGGCCGAGGGTATCAGATAGCTATCTGCGTCCATGTGCGTTGCTCCATTACTCCCAATGTACTTCTGCCTATCAGCTTGAAAACTATCTCGGCGTCCTGATTACTTTCTAGCTCATGCGCGCCGGGCCTAAGAATGTGTTCTGTACGATATGACGTTCTCTTTACAGGGACTCTTGTCCCTTTTTTGTTGTTTCTAGATATGAGCATAGAACACCTTTCCAGCAACATTATTTTCCTTATTGATTTAAAGGTAGTGAATCAGATCAAGACAATTCTTTATGTTAATATAAGTATAATATGTACGAACTAAGTTCACTTTGCACAATTTATAATGCCGGAACGTAATCGTGAACTTAGTTTGCGTGTAGATCTACTACCACTTCTGTAAATATGTAACATATTGAGAATATTCAATTTATCAATAGCTTCTGTATCCGAGATGTCTACACATATTTGAAGAAGGAGTTATTTCATACCGAAGCTAATTCAACTAATATTGACCGTCTCATCTAAGTCAGTGTACTGGCAGTATTTACCATATTTGTAGGGAAGAATTTATACTGATACCCTAGCACTCCTGTCGCCTACTGCGATCTTTCAAGGCCAAGTGCACGGTTACGTGGTACGCACTATACTTGATGTTTCATAACCAAATATGAAAAATATATAGAAAACAAATTATTATAAAAAAAACAAATTCGACCTAAAAATACAAATACAATCTATAACCAATAAATTGCCCAATAGATTCATAAAACAAATAAATACATTGATAAAAAACTTAATAACACTACATAAACCGAAACACCTCGCCCAACCAGGACAAGAATATATGGTGCCATGTCCTCCATACAACATAAGTACTAACCAACATGGTTCTGAATGAAAATCATATCTTTTTATTATTAATATAAGTTATTAATAAATTACTTACAATATTAGCTTGTGAGAACAATAGCCAATAATCTATATAGTACATATTTAAAAACCGTTGTGTGAGCCTTGTTCGTAGTATATATATATATATATATATATATATATATATATATATATATATATATATATATATATATATATATATATATATACATATTTGTGTGTGTGTGTGTGTGTGTGTGTGTGTATGAGCTTTATGCATTACTAAACCAGTGACCCCTTCTCAGAAAACTTTGGGAAATATTTGAGTACACACCCGGAAAGGTTTCTGGCACAGTAAACTTACGGGTCGTAGCACGTGACCCCTCCCCAAACCAATTAATTTTAGCAGAAAAATAATTACGTATAAAACAGTGCTAGGATATTTTTTTTAATGTAAATTTTAAGTAACAAACTAGCATAAAAAATATTGTCTATCTTATCGTAAGACAATTTAGTTGAATTCATTCAAAATTTTGTTTGCTAACCAACATTCAACAAATTTAAATTGTTTTGACTTTATTTGGAAAATCCATGCTTCTCACATTAACAGCACTATGTGGGTTTCTCACCCATCGGAAAACCTTCCGATTTGTTTGTGTTCGCACTATTGAGAAAAGCATTGTATATCCAAGTGCACTTCAATAAATAACATTTAATCAAGAACTTTTACTTTCACGCGTTTCTTGACCGACTAAACGTTCAGCTATTATTATGTTAATAAGATGCCAACTTAAGTTCAGCTAATATTGACACGCCATTTATTGACTTTTAGGCGGTACGAAGTTTAGCGGATCACTTAATTGCTTATAATTGCTAGTGAAAATAATTCACAACGGTAAATGTTAAATCTCACTAGTTTATTGATACATACAGAGAAGTTTCGACGACGATGTCGTCTTTATCAGTGATTGCCTACACTATATATATTTATAAACTAGTGTATAGTGAGTTTTTTAATGAACCCTTATAAGATTTACCGTTGTTTAGTATTCTCGTTCGGATTACTAGAATGGAATTAAGGTGAATATATCAAACGGTCGTTAACTAATGGTATTATTCCTTTCCCCTTTTTTTGTCAGACAGTCTCACTACTTGACCTCGGCAATGAAATCTTCGTCTTCCTATGAATTCATTTATTATTATTTCTTATTTCATGATTTTAACGGTGGACTAATTAGGACTTTTTATTTTGTCGTATAGTTCCAGTACATATAAATTTCTCTAATTGTTGCACAAGTCTTTCATCAAACACTGACGTCACAAACGTTTAATTAATCCGGGCGCATTTGAAAAGGGAAATATATATTTTTTTATTTTCTACGGTGCAGGGCTGATTACTGACTATGTGGAAGTTTCTGCGGAGCCACAAAGCGCAACGAACTATTGTCGTTGGTTTCAATGCAAAAACGGGATAATTAAAAACCTTTTGAAAATAAGCAAAATCATAAAAACAATAAGAATTTAAACAAAACAAATATACACACGACAAAAGCAAATACAATGTAACATGCTGGATAAACAGCTACACCAGCTTGTTTACTTAAATACTCTCATACTAATAATAGGCAATATCATCAACATTATAATGATGCAAATATATACGCTAATGCCATTAGTAATAAAAGTCATGCTTTATTAAAATCTTTTTCAGTCAACTTTTTTAAACATTCTTCTTCAATATCAACCTTTTTTATGAGGACTTAGTCATATATGGTCTTCATATAGACTATTACTTGTATATCACTCACACGCACACACACACGCGCGCACACGCGCACACTCGCACAAACCCACACACGTTCACACACCCACCAACATTCCCACACGCATCCCCCCCTACACACACACACACACACACACACACACACACACACACACACACACACACACACACACACACACACACACACACACACACACACACACACACACACACACTCACGCACACACGCATACACCCAACCCACACGCACAGACACACACACACACACACACACACACACACACACACACACACACACACACACACACACACACACACACACACTCACCCCCCACACACACACGCGCGAACAAGCACACAAACGCACACATGTTCACACACCCACCAACATTCCCACACGCATCCCCCCTACACACACACACACACACACACACACACACACACACACACACACACAAACACACACACCACACACTGCCCTAGGCAATTCGCCATTGTAATGTAGAGAAATTAAAACAAATTAGAATTTCTTAAAATTCAATAAACAATTTTTACTTTTTTAAAAATTTTATAAAAATAAAATAAAAAAAAGTTTAGGTGAATAGAACATCTAGTTGATTTCAACGTCAGCGAAAAAGTAATTAAAATAATACACTTGACACCACGAGTCATGAAATCGTATATAAACACCCCGACTGAGATGAATTGAAAATTAAATAAAGACAATACAAATGAAAACCGTTGACGTGAGATCTAGGCCACATAGAACACTCATTAAAGTTCCTATGGACTAAGGAAAATGTCATAAAACTATAATGCTCATTAGGAGAATAAAATACAAAGGATTACAAAATTACAAAACAATTAATAAAAAAGGACAAATTAAAATTAAGAAGTGCGATAAGGCCGAAGATCAAGATTGTTCTTGTAAACAATAAACTAGATACAAGCCGACGAACTAACAGTAGCTGAAAGGCAACATCTCGAGGTGAGGGGGAAGGTCATTAATGGATACATACGTCAAAAAGCATGATTGGGGGGGAGCAGAAAAAAGTTAATTCTCGCAGTTGCCGTAATTGCGGTTTGTGGCTAAAAGGTTCGGCCCCGAGGCCAAAACGGTGGCCTACAAAAATGTCTTTTATCATCTGTATATAAATCTTAAATCTGTGATAGATATTGCAAATTAACCTATTATAAATACCTAATTAACAGCTTTACTTTCTACAACTGACTGACAACAATGGCCTATTAATAAAACGTTTAAGCCTACTGACAAAAGTCACGTTTGTAGGTACTGAACAACGCTTTAAAATTAATGGCTTAAATTTAATATATCGTGCCTTATGAAGGGATAATTGAGTTCGGCAATAGAGCCAAACTCCCTCACGGCTATTGTCCAAGTTAAGCTTTATAAGACCGCTCCTCGTGGTGTGAACTAATAAAACGGCTTTTAAAGCTATTAAAACAAGGTTCTTTAACGTTGTCAGGATTTATTGGAAAACTAAGTGGAAGAGAACGGCCCGTGAAATGTTTATATAATGTCAGCAGACAATTTTATATAAAGTTAACAACTCTTATAATGTGTATTGTGAACCATAATAAAACCCATTAACCAGTTTATAACAGTCAAAGTAAACGAATTTAAGTACATTTGAGGATTACCAATCCCGGACGTTTGAAGCTGGCTTCCAAGATTGTTATGAGTATTTGTGGAATTCCACTTCAATACTTCAAAGGTGTTTTTTAAAGCCCAACATATAACAATATAGCTTTTATTCAATGTATAACCTTACACTCCTTTTCGAATTTAAATTAGAAAGGTATTTTGAAAGATATTAGAAAGAATAAGAGAAATACGGGCTCAGTGTTGCACATCGTCAGTGTGTTTCTCTCTTTGACCTTGTTCAGTCATTAGATGTAATATTTTAAAAGCGAAAAACTGTTGTTGACACGGATCAGGAAATGGTTAGTCCGGTTATCGTGGTTGAGATGATTTTTTTCGTTCATACCAGAACATACTTAAATAATACTTTTCTAATTTTCTTCGTACTCTAGGTACTCATGTACTTATTTTCCTATAAGAGTCTATATACGTATATACATATGTGAGTTTGTGTGTGTGTATGTGCGTGTGTGTGTGTGTGTGTGTTGTGTGTGTGTGTGTGTGTGTGTGTGTGTGTGTGTTGTGTGTGTGTGTGTGTGTGTGTGTTGTGTGTGTGTGTGTGTGTGTGTGTGTGTGTGTGTGTGTGTGTGTGTGTGTGTACTTGTGTGTATATGTGAGTGTGTGTATGTGTGTAGGTTACAGTGGCATTGCTAAAAAATATTGGCCATTTAGCGATATAAAAAATGTACAGGATTAGAAAAAATAATTATATCTTGAGAAAACGCAAGGAAAAGAAAAATTCAATAAAATACACATTTAGCATTTCTTTCCAACACACAAAAAGCTTCCTAAAATATATGTTTTCGTATGTAACAGGCTACAGTGTTATTATACAAATATAGTTTTTACTAGGTGCTTGTAGAGGCAAATTCCTCTATTCATATTGACACAAAATATAAACTTTTGTATACTAATTTTATTTGTTATTACAAATTATTTCAAATTTAAATTACACAATAGAATAAATAATGTAAACACAAAAAATATAAAGGCTATTTAGCAAAAACCTATACACATAATCTTTAATACTATTTATATTTATTTGTTTGTTTACAAATCATGATAGTATATTTTTCATTGCCATGTATTTCATATGGATGTTTTTGGTAAATCAAGTTCCTTAAAACAGTATAAAAACGTAAATTGAGATAAACCTATGTTTTTGCTCGCTATTTCCCGTCAATACCTCTAATTTGAGCCATGTCTAATTTGACCTTCTAACCTCCCACAACGAGCCATGTCCCAGCTCTGGACGACCTTACAAGTTCCCACATCGAGCCATGTCCCAGCTCTGGACGACCTTCCAAGCTCCCACAACGAGCCATGTCCCAGCTCTGGACTACCTTACAAGCTCCCACAACGAGCCATTTCCCAGCTCTGTACGACCTTACAAGCTCCCACAACGAGCCATCTCCCAGCTCTGGACGACCTTACAAGCTCCCACAAAGAGCCATGTCCCAGCTCTGGACGACCTTACAAGCTCCCACAATGAGCCATCTCCCAGCTCTGTACGACCTTACAAGCTCCCACAACGAGCTATGTCCCAGCTCTGGACGACCTTACACGCTCCCACAACGAGCCATGTCCCAGCTCTGTACGACCTTACAAGCTCCCACAACGAGCCATGTCCCAGCTCTGGACGACCTTACAAACTCTCAAATGAGCCATCTCCCAGCTCTGGACGTCCTTACAAGCTCCCACAACGAGCCATGTCCCAGCTCTGGACGACCTTCCAAGCTCCCACAACGAGCCATGTCCCAGCTCTGGACGACCTTACAAGCTCCCACAACGAGCCATGTCCCAGCTCTGGACGACCTTCCAAGCTCCCACAACTAGCCATGTCCCAGCTCTGGACGACCTTCCAAGCTCCCACAACGAGCCATGTCCCAGCTCTGGACGACCTTACAAGCTCACACAACGAGCCATGTCCCAGCTCTGTACGACCTTACAAGCTCCCACAATGAGCCATCTCCCAGCTCTGTACGACCTTACAAGCTCCCACAACGAGCTATGTCCCAGCTCTGGACGACCTTACACGTTCCCACAACGAGCCATGTCCCAGCTCTGTACGACCTTACAAGCTCCCACAACGAGCCATGTCCCAGCTCTGGACGACCTTACAAGCTCTCAAATGAGCCATCTCCCAGCTCTGGACGTCCTTACAAGCTCCCACAACGAGCCATGTCCCAGCTCTGGACGACCTTCCAAGCTCCCACAACGAGCCATGTCCCAGCTCTGGACGACCTTACACGCTCCCACAACGAGCCATGTCCCAGCTCTGGACGACCTTCCAAGCTCCCACAACTAGCCATGTCCCAGCTCTGGACGACCTTCCAAGCTCCCACAACGAGCCATGTCCCAGCTCTGGACGACCTTACAAGCTCACACAACGAGCCATGTCCCAGCTCTGTACAACCTTACAAGCTCCCACAACGAGCCATGCCCCAGCTCTGAACGACCTTACAAGCTCATACAATCTTACTCTCAAAATTCGGCTTACGAAATAATATAATAAGTTTTTTAGGTTATGTTCATTTTGGTATTTCATATAATTGCTGTAACTCTTACCACGGGTCTAAGATACGTCAACATACGTTACGCTGAATCTTAGAACAAGATTTAAAATGTTTGCCTCTGTATTATTCGTAACACAACGACCACTAACAATTAAAACTTGCGTTAAATTATTCAATAACGATGTATTTGAACGATGTACTTGCTATACGATGATAGTCAAATTACTACTAATTGTCTAGGGCTACGAATCCAGCTACAATTCTATCCACAATCCTATTACGATATCAGGATGTGTCATCGTTATAATTGTCAAACCTTCTGCATATCTTCGTAAAATAACAAACTCAAAGCAGAGTAGATGCTACCACTCGAATATAAACAAAAACAACTTTATGTAATCTTTGGGGCCGCTAAATATACACGCTGTTAACATCTGGTTTGTTGACACAGGATTTATCTTTACAATTAACTGACAAATATAATATCTTCCATGATTGATGGCTCAACATCAACAAAATCATGGAGTACATGCAGCTGTACGCTGTTAGCTACTTCCGTTGAAGGTAAACAGAATCGCATGCTGGACGTAAGTTGCTTCTGGTATTTATTTTGCCAACTCAGTTATTTGTAAAATAACTCTGAAGATGATTTTTATTTTGTAATCGAAATGTACATAAGGTTAACATAAAATTTGTCGAATTTGTGGTGAGAGGTTGTTTTAATTAATATAAACATTTACGCCACAGTTGCTTCAAGTTGTTGTCTTTGTAATTATAATACATTATAAAATAGGTGTTGACACATAGGCTGGTATTCGTATCTGGCGCGGCCTTATAGTCGGGGGAGGGGGTGCGGAAATTAAACTAAGTTCGTTCTGCGAACATTTTCGCGGATATAGACATAGATCACTTATAGCATTTCGCATTTCATCTACTGGAGCGCCTTCACGAGGACAATGGACGCAACCCGCATGACGAAATACAAGTTTTTTATTTAGGCTAGTACAGACGTAGGGTAAAGTGCCAGCTTACGTGTAAATACCCAAATTAAATAATAATATATTATATATTTTAATGTATCCGAATTTATTTTAAAATTATTTCTTCAAATCCATAAATGTTTGATTCACACAAATAATTTGCAACAGTTTATAATAAAATTAAACCCCTTAGTTATAACTATTACATTATATTATATTATGTTTTACTATAGGTAATGTTTGGAAATATTTATACGCACCTAACGTATACTCCCTATCTAGGAATCCTATTCTAAAACAATTCAACAATGTCACAGAATAATCGTTCATAGTTACATGGTGTTTAGAACTTTGTATTAAAACATAAGCAGCAAATTATAATAACTCATATAATGACTAAATAGAAAATATTGGGCAGTGAACTATAAAATTTATTGTAAAACTTTATTGGAGAAAAATAGAAAGTACAGATAAACTTTTAAATGTGTATAGTGTAAACTAAGCGGAGAAATAGTAAAATTTATTAAACACATATATGTACATAGTACTTTAGTACTACTGTAAGTACAAAATACAGTACGTTATAGTACTTTAATAGTAAATATTAATACACATTGGAATAACATTTTAGTATTGTTTCTATCCACCATTTACTGTGTTATGACACTACCTTTTGTTTTACGGACGAAGAAGTTGGTCCAACAAAAGTTATTGTTACAATGCTACGAATACCTGTTAATCGTGACACTTGAACTATCAATACACAATCTAGCAAAAGCGTATAGTGACGATTCTGTTTTTGATTCATTATTATTAAATATAAAACATGGTAATTTAATAATAATAATAAATATGTAATAAATAAATAATAACATACCTAGTTATTTAAAAATATAGGTTATGTATACAGCAATCTTCATAAGTATTGTTTTCTTGCAATATCTAAAAGGAATTCTGAACAATTTAAAGTTAACATTTAGTATAAGATGACAGTTTGAACAATGTAAGTGAAGTTTTATATTGTGCAGTTAAATGCTAACGTAACTTGGTGCAATCATTACTAGGTAAATTGCATTCATACATTTTAGGAGAAAATAGAATTTGAATATTTTTAGAAAACATATACACAATATGAAACTGGTAACAGTAGCAAAAATGCAATGCTTAATTAAAAACGGGTTTAAGGTCAATAAACACTATAAATTGTTTTAGTTTATAATACTCGTATATAAAATAAAGTAAACATCATTTTAATATCAACGAATACAGAGCAATTTCCCACTAATATGTCACAACATATGCAGCCTTACATTTATACCGTAATTTCTCCAAATCCAGTTCTACCAACCTTATAATTAACTTCCCCAAAATACAGCACAGGAGTAAAGCCCCTAGCAATTTCCTGCTCTTTAGAATGGTAAACAGAAAAGAAACTTTTGTATCAGTTCTTTTTCCAAAATGGCACCGGATTAATTAGCAGTTCTTTGACGGCTGCATCTGAACTTAATTAAAGAGCTGCCTAATTTTACTTTTACGGATCCAACACGACAAAGGTGGAGTCCTTGATTAGCCCTCCTTCTTTTACAGCGTTAAAAACAACCCACATTTCCACTTCCGAAGAGATGTTCTGGAGACTAACATTATTTTGTATCCCGAAAACAAATTCGTGATTAAATGTAACATTAAAAAAAATAATAAATTGATATGGACACAGTTTAAGCAAACATTGAGGCGTTTAAATCAGGCTTCCATACAAATCTGTATCATGGTGTAAGGTAGTGACATAGGAATTTATTTATTTTGTTTATCAGCCAAAGCAGCAGTTTCGTTCGGTTATTCATAAAAAATATCGTGGGGATATTACGAAAAATCCCTAAAAATCAAAATAAAGTTTTTATATTTTGAAAAACGTCAGCCGTTTTACCAGATCAAGAAATATAGATTTATTAGGTCGATTTCCTTATACTAATTTCATGTACTTTTCAAGTTATTTATAATCAATTATGTATATTTATTGACTTTATTTAGATATAACAATTACTAAAAGCAATGACAAATATGAAAATAATATATACATATAGAAATCTTACGCAGACAAATCAAATAATACCAAACCATTCAAATCATCCCTATAACCAAAAAATGGCAGCGCTCTATACTTTATTATATATAATGTACAAAATGCCAATGAACATAAATCACCCGAAAGAGAAAATATGATGTATAAAATTGGATTGGAAGATAGATATAAAAGGAAAAAATATAGATATATTAAATAATAACATATTAACAGAACAGAAAATCGACCAACCAATTGGAAAAAATTGGACAACTTTAACATTTACTGGTAACGAAATAAATAAAATTACAAGATCTTTAAAGAATCAAATTTACAAATTACATACAAACTGATAATAAAATTAAAAATTTAATAAACAATAACATTAATCAAAATAATATGAACGTAAGAAATGGCGTATGGATTATAAAATGTCAAGATTGTAATACATTATATGTTAAAGATGAATATATGCGAAACATTCGAAATTTATAAATATAAAATTAAAGACAGATTAATTGATGAACAGATTCAAGTAATATCAAGGCACCAAACTATTTATAAGGTCAATGATATTAGGAAAAAATTACATATGGTGCAATACTTATAAACATATGGTTGTTTGTAGTACATATGATTTAATTTTTGTAAAACTATTTTTACATGATTATTTTTCCTGAAGATGCTGGTACTGTTTTATCGGCTTAGCTTTGAATAATATATGTATTAAAAATAGTGAACTCAAAATCTCACAAAAAATTAGTTTTTAATAAACATACACACAACAAACTAGTTTCGGCAACGATGTCGCCTTCCTTAGTGCTTGGCTAGTACTAAGAAATTGTCAAACTATCGTACAAGTCAAATAAAACAAACAAGATATAAATACAAAGTCAAGCAATAAAATTAATCTATTACAACACTTCTTACTCAGGAGAGGTATATATTTTATTTTACATAACTGCTATTATATGAATATTATATTAATAAATTTGGTCCATGGAAGTCTCAAAAAGAAGCTAACTGTTAGCAATGCATTTTTACTAAAGTTATATTGTTTACCCAAAGTTCATAAGATTGACAAGAGTATGAGGCCCATTGTTTCTGGTATAAGCTTGCCTACTTATTGGGTTGCTAAATAGTTGGTAGCAAGTTTGAATAAATTAAAGCCGACTTTTTCAGCAAAGAACAGCTTTGATTTCATTAAAATTCTGGGAAATGTTAACTTGAGTCTGAGTGTATGGTATCTCTTGATGTTGTCTCTTTATATCCCAGTGTTCTAGTTAAGGAAACTATGTGTTTGATAGAGGAGTGGCTCAAAGATAATAACCTTGAGGAATCTACTATTAAAGAATATCTTCTCCTTTTGAACCTTTGTATGAGTCAGAATAGTTTCCAGTTTAACAACTACTTTTACAAGCAAGAAAACGGTACCGCAATGGGAAACCCTCTGTCTACTTGCTTGACAAATTTCTTTATGAGCAGGTTTGAGATTAAAGCTAATAAGATGATAAAACTTTTACACGTGTCTGGATCCGGTATGTGGATGATGTGTTTGTTGTTTTTGATGGAAAGAGAAAACTTGATGAATTTTGTCTGGAACTTAATGTATATTTTCCTTCGATAGAGTTCACTACTGAGGAAGAAGCGGATAATAGCATTACCTTTCTTGGTGTAATGGTGACGAGAGAAAACGGTAGGCTTTCTTTTGATGTTAATAGGAGGCCTACGGAAAGTTTCAGGCGCATCCCATATGATTCACACCACCCTAAAGAGCACAAATTAGCGGCATTTCGTAGTATGGCACACCGTTTAGTTCATTTCCCATTATCAAGAGGAAACTATTTGAAAGAACAAAACATGATATATGGAATAGCTGAATTTAACAGATTCGGGAATGATTGGGTACGAAGTATCATAAAGAAGGCCGAATTTAGAAAAAAACAGATTTTCTAGAACAACCTTACCCAGGGACAAACCAGAAAACAACTAGGCTAGGTTAGCTTACAACCCTACGCTATATAGTGTTGCCAAGAAGTGCCTCATGTAGTATACTTAGAGTTTCGGCGGCTTCAGGATGGAGTTTGGGAAGAATGCTTGAATCTCCGAAAGACTTCATAGATAACGGTGAGAAATCAGGGATTTACAGCATTGAATGTAAGATGTGCGATGCATTGTATATTGGTCAAACCCGTAGGAGTATTAAGACAAGAGGCAGGGAGCACTTTGCTCATTTTAAAAACAACAAGCCGGAATACTCGGCGATGGCAAAGCATTGCCTGGACAACCAGCATTATTTTACGTCAGAACATCGTAATATGTTGAAGCAAGTGACGAGGCACAATACTATGGATGCTTGGGAGACATGGTCTATTAACAAATTTCAAGATATCTCAATAAACAATGAGGCGGGACCAGTAAGGGGTTAATCCCTTCTAAATCCAAATTCTGTGTTGTTCCACAAAGCATATGATTCATAACTGGTTTCCTTTTTTTATTTCAGATATAATAAGTGTTAAATTAGTTGCTACGGCTACCTTGTAAAAATGTTAAAATATGGGTAAGTGTTGATGTTTGTTTATTTATCTTGACTTTGTTTTTAGTTTTAATTTTGTATATACTTGTTTTTAGTGAATTGTTTATAACTTGTATTTTTATATAATATATGATTGTTATTTTTTAACTGTAAGGTTTGTTTAGGATTTATTTATTTATGATGGTGTTTAATAATGGGGGGGGGAGTAAAAGAACAAAACTAATAAATAATAGCAGTTATGTAAAATAAAATTTATACCTTTCCTGAGTAAGAAGTGTAGTGCTATGTAATAGATTAATTTTATTGCTTGACATTGTATTTTTATCTTGTTTGTTTTATTTCACTTGTACGATAGTTTGACAGTTTATTAGTAGTAGCCAAGCACTGAGGAAGGCGACATTATCGCCGGAACTAGTTTGTTGTGTGTATGTTTATTAAAAACTAATTTTTTGTGAGATTTTTAGTTCACTATTTTGACTTTTACCTTTGTGAATAGTTCTCACTAGCTAAGCTCTAATTAACTAAATAAAAATATTCTATTTTTTAAAATATATGTTTAATTTAAAACTAGATTACACTATATACATACATACATATAGATAGATAGATATACCCACCCCACCCACACACATACTGACATACACACAAAAAAGCACGCGTGTTTTGAGTCAGTGGATTTTTTGTGTACGTGCGGGCGAGCGTGTGTACGCGTGCGTGAGTACGTGCGCGTCTATACATACAAATAACATGACAACAATTTTCCCCTGATTGATTATTCCTTTCTTTTGTTGGGGATTTACAATGACAAAAGAAAATGTTTCATTATCTTTTATACGCGTTTCTTTTGTTTGCCTAAAAAGTCATCAAAGACAATATTTTAATGAAGCCATAATAACTACATGTGCGTCCTGAAACAAAATCGTCCTTAGAAATCATCTCATTTGAGACGTTGTTAAAACCTCTTTTCATTACTCCCTTTACAATTTTTATAATTATTGGTACCCTTTCAAACTATAGTAATTGTATATTTTTGGATTTATATGT
>JBAIZL010000002.1:15227867-15252867 GCA_036971475.1 Prosapia bicincta | reverse complement strand
GTGGGATGAAAATTTCCGAAGTATATTGTTACTTGTAATTCCTATTGTGCGATACCTTTTCCATTTATCTTGTTGTAGTGCTTTTGAAAATATTGTATTGTCATTCAGTCAAGGGGAGGAAAGGAGGTGTGTTTTGGCGTTATTAGGAAGAGGGCTGGACCTTTCGCAGGATATCTTATTAGATTGGATGGTAGGTTGGGTAGTTTCCGCTGGTTACAGCATTTATTTAATCCCAAGGGAGACAGGCTGAAGTATCACAGATTGTAATACATATTGTGTACTGTCGGGACTATTTAAGCGTGCACTTGACCTTGAGAGGTCGCATTAGGCGAGACAGGGGGTAGAGTACTGCGTTAAGTCTGTATAAATACTTCGCTACAAACATGATAAGGACTGTCAAAACACTCATGGTTGGTAATTATAAAACTACTACAGTCTCCTCAGTTTCTGTGTAAATGCGTTGCTGATGGCAGCCTTCTGTAGTTTTGCAAAAGTATATTCTTCTCGTGCGCCGGTGACAGTAGGCCGTAAATACAATGAAACATTAAACTTTAAAGATATGTTGTAACCTTTTCTGGATCTCATCTCTCACAATTCAACCTATACATTTGGTGGTAGTCATGCTCATAACGTAAATATATATTAGCTTCCGTCATACATTTCCTGTTTGTAGTACGGAAGATAATGCTTGTAGGCAAACAACAATGTTGAAACTGTGTAAGATGACAAGCATGATGAGGTCGATATTAAGTAAATTCTATGATAAAATGGCTTCGGTATAATATAGCAAATATTCTTGATATTTGTAGACACATCGAATGTAGAAGTTGTTGTGGTATAGAATATTCTGAAAATGTAATGTTTTTAGAAGTGGTAGTACACAAGAAAGTAGTGCACGATTAGCTGGAGGCAACTGTATGTATGTTACTGCCTGAGGAAGATACAAACAAGTAAAACTGTGTGAATAGCTATTACTAGATCTGACCGAAACATTCCTCCTTTATATCGTAAGTCATTTTTATACTGTCCGAATATATGTGTATAGTTAGATGTGTATACTCATTTTTGAGTTATGATTTACCCAAACAAACAAGTACGAATGAGTCGTTTGTACGATGGAGTCTGAAAACATTTTTCTTATTTTGTAAATAATTTATTTGGAATTGAATTGTTTTGTGTTATTTGTTTGTATTAACGTGTGATTGGTTGCACAGCTGCATTAGAAACTGATTGCTAATTATAGTTGAATGCAGTTATCAATTAAAAGCCGCATAACTGGCAATTACAAAAACAATTTCCATTTAATTAAAAAAACAAAACTATGGTACACAGCATTTTATCACAATATGGAAGCAAACCAGCTGCTGCCTGTGTATTGGACACATACAACTGCATTAGTAGTTTTTTACTTTGCTATAAATGTTACGTAAAATTTTACTTTAAAAAAATGCATTCGTAATTTACATTTAGTGATTGACAAATGTTTTCCAGTTTAATTACTTACGAACTGATTTAAATTAAACAACACAGAGCATACAAACAGACGAATATCATAAAATAAAACTCACAAAGCAATATGGCATGTATTTACGATTTGTGTGTTGTAAGAGTAGTTAAAAAATACAACCGTTTTAAGCTAGAAGTGAGTGTTCCGCACATGCGCGTTGTGCACCTACTTCCACATCCTCGGACGTCATTAAGCAAGTAGTCGTTCGTGTTTATAGGTTTGTGTGTGTTTAAAATAAAATGCTTTTCCTGTAACAAATGCTTAAAGTATACGGATAGGCATTGCCTGGATGTATGCTTCATAGCGAACCACGCCCTCTCCCCGATCTTGTCTCGTTTAGGTGAAGAGAAGCTGATAATAATCAGCTGATTGGTCAGCTGTATTTGTAGAACATTACAAGCGATGGAACAGAACCTCTAAGCATGACCGTAACAATTCATAATAATTCACTTGTACATAATAAAGAACTGAATGAAATTGTCACAACCAATAACCAAAAAGTAATTAAAAGCAATAAGTAATCGAATTATCCAAAAAAAACGAATTAAACGAAAATTAATCTAATAACAATAATGCGGTAGCAACTAAATACTAATAGCTATACTAAAGTAATAAAACTAAAACTAAAATTCATGTCAACTAAAGAACGAACTTGAAGAATATAACAAACTAATTATATAAAATAAAAGCCAAATAAAGTAAGATTAATATTTAAAATAACAAACTGGACTTAATTTAAAAATTAATGATGGATGGATGTTGGGGAAACTTTAAAATATTATTGAATACATGAGAGATGATAAGTTTAATGGCGTGTGATTGTTCAGTAAGTAATTGCTAATTACAGAAGTATAAGCTCATAATGGACACTCAAAACTCTGAAGAAGTTCAGACTTATAAATATGTAGCCAATAGTTTGTTATTGCTCAACCCAGTGGTGACGGCATGAGTAGAGTTCAACGCCACCCAAGATAGTCAAATTCAAGCAATTCCAGCCCGCTAAATCATTTCCACTCTGTCTTTGGAAAGGCGGGGTGAGCAGCTGCTTGATTGTTTGCCCCGAGGCGACGCAATAAATGCCAAGACATATTGTGGGACTTTACAACTTCGTAGTGCAACTCAAAATAAAAGGCGTGACAATCTGAACAATATTGTTGTTCTCTGAAAACAGAGCCCGAATACACTGAAGAAATTGGTACCTCTGAAACATTTAAACACATACAAACAAACGTGAGCGCGAAGGGATGATACTAAAAACTAGTCTGTGGCTAACAAGTTAAGCTTGGCCTTACACGTCTCTCTCTGAACCCGAGGCTTCAGTCTGTGGATCCGGCTCCAAGTTGGAAATAACGAGTTAGCGATGATTTGATCATCTAATGAAGATGCCTGAGGAAGGGTGAACAAAACGTCTATGTTAAAGGATTATTTCGCGGGAAGGGGTATGAATGACGTAGGTATTTGACACATGATCGAGGGACATGATATTTTAAAATTTAAAAGGGAAAGTAGTACCCAGGATTATGTTGGTATTGACAGTTGTTACTACAAGGGGATGAGAAACCGCTTACTAGTAAATATAACAAAGAGTCTGCAGGCCCGTGCAATAAGGAGAAATGGACATAGACACTAGAATTTAGGTGGGTGTTCAGTTTGGCTGTTGCTATTACAAGGGGATGAGAAATCTATTACTAGTAAATATAACAAAGAGATTGCAGAACCGTGCAGTAAGCAACCGTGCAGCATTTAGGTGGATGTTCAAAACAAAAAGAGAGACAGAGAGGGGGTCGTAAATAAAGATAGAGAGGGAGAGAGATTCAGAGTTAGTGTGTGAGAGAGAGACAGCAAGACAGACAGGGAAACAGCCAGGAGGATGTTATGTAGAGAAAGAAAGGGAGAAACAAACAGAGCGGGGGTTAGGTAAAGATAGAAAGAGAGGGAGAAACAGATAGAGCGAGGGTAGGTAAAGATAGAAAGAGAGGGAGGGATAGAGAGAAAGACAAGTGTAGCCTACACACAGGCTCAAGCTTTTTCCCTAACAACAGCGTGTTTAATTTGGAAAAAAACTGTTAACCAAGTATGGAGGTTAGGTGGACGACCAGGATTGATTTTGTTGTTATATTTAATTGCATACTTTTATTACATATAGAAATATCGTTTTAAAGATATTAATGTAAACTGGATCTGTAAAAAAAAACTCTTTCTATAATTACTGTTTATAAAATTATTTAGAAATACAATTTTGGAACAGATATCATGAGGAAGTAGTACGTGGTGCGATCTTGAACCGGAAAAGGAAGTAATTCTTTCAACTATACAACACCATGGACAGGATGTTGGATTCTGACAGCCAACCAATACCTTGCCAGATCCTTCTTATAGTAGGCGCCAATAAGAAGTTGTTGTTCCCTAACGTTTGCTTATTTTTGATAAAAACATTTTTAATGCAAATAACTCATCATAGACAACATTATTGAAAGCGGAAGCAGTGATGTGTTTACAATAATGTTCTGAACGAGAACTTAACCTCAGCCTTGAAGTCTTTTTGTTTGCTACCATCGCCAAAGGTTGTCCTAAAAACACCTTTTATTCCGTTATGATGATGTAAATAAGTAGCTTTCAGTTAATATCTGGCAGCAAGAAAAATCCGCATCGCGTGACGCCACCTGTGCACAGTGTAATTCTTCATTCCCCCCGTTCCATATAAAAGAAATATAAACATACGCAAACATCAATTTAAAGCCAAACATCTGTGACAACGCATTAGTTATTCGGGAATTTCGGATCTGTGAAACATTACTTTTCTCTCCGCATATTGCTTGTATTAATAGACAGTGATTTTTTCTTCTAATAATTCCATTATAAATGTAAGTGATCGTATTTTTCACTGTTTAATGGGCTTTTATTACTCATGTAGGATTACTTGATGTCGTTTTGTTTAGAGTATTGGTTATGTTTCTGTAAAATATTATTGTGCTCTATATGTTTGTTGTAAAAGCATTAAACAACTTTTATAATATCCAGGGTTATGCAGTAGGTAGTTATAGGTTACAAAACTTCGAAAAATAGATAAATTGAAATTAACAACCATGTAAACGAAATTATTCTTGATGCAAAAACGTTGTGAATGGCATTATTTAATAAGTCATAGATTTGGATTTTTCTTTACTTTGTCTGCTCGATTGTTATTTGGAAGAATATATATATATGTGTATAGGATATATTCCTTAGCAGTATTTTCTGTAACTAGTGAAAAGATAGTTTGTAGGTTTTATCTGATCCATCTATGCCCCCTCAATGTTGAAATTTCGTTTACTTTTAACATCCAACAGGGAAGAAATTTGGTAGCTTAATTGTGAATATTGTGCAAAACGTTTTTATGAACAAAATTTTGGCCAATTAGATGTTTTATATATCTGTTCCCACATCAAATGACGGTCAAATTAGTTTTTATGTAATATTACACACACACGCGCGCGCACTCACACACACACACACACACACACACTCACACACGTACGCGCGCGCGCACACACACACACGCACACACTCACACCTGCACACTTAAAATTTCCAATCAAGCTTATTTCACCCTCAACTTAAAAAAATGAAATGGACCCTTCATTAAATAAAAAAAAATGTTTAGAATTTGTCCCTTTATCGATTCTAGATGTTATTTTTGATAAACATTTCACTCCTGAAAAAGGGGTGTTACACTCCCCAATGATTTAAGTGCAAGTCGGTACTGTGCTACTTTTAATTCTTGAGGGACCCTCTAACTACTCACCAATTTTCATTCAAAGCGATGAAGGTTCATATAATTGGCTGATACCTTTTTAATTTAAAAATAAAAAATTAAATGGCGGTAGTAACAAGAATGTATGCAGAAATCCCTGCGAGGTGATCTCGACAGTTGGTCTTAACGAAGTGCAATCAATGAAACGGAAATGCCATGTTTTTCAAATAGTCTATCTTTTTTATATTCACATCGTATATCAATCCTTCGCTTACAATAACGGCCATATTGTCTGATACCTTTAAAACTATAAAAGCTAAATAAAGAAATACCCCTAGAGTAACAATAATGGACGCAAAATAACCCAAAGGTGATAAACTCTTATAATCCGGGGAACTCAGGAGCAAACTATCTAATGGCGGTGTAAAGCTGTATAGAATAGTTGATTCTGCAATCTTGAACAAAACCGCTCGTTCTTAGTTATCTTCTCTTCGATTTTGCGGAAAACAGAGAAGGTTTAACGGGTACTTAATTTAATCGTTTACGTTTAAAAGGGAACGAAAACATAGGCGTTGTTTTTTTTTTTTTTTAATTCTGGTTTTACATTTGCTTTGAGGCATCCAAAAATACTAAATCTGTAGCTTAGGCATGCAAACATGCAAAGCGGCTTAGTGCCCCTTTGACTTCCTTCTCGGCGATATAAAACCGGCAGCAAATATCAATCGAAAGGAACAAAAGGCTTCCTCTCTCATCCGAGTTAATAGTCGCGGGAAGTGTTGGAAAGGTGAAACGGTCGTGTATTTGCGATCGACTCAACCAATGAAACTCTGCATAGAGGAGCGTTCTTTCCAGTTTCTTACTCAGGTTTTCGGTTCTAACCAATGTAATGTATTACAGTTCAGTTGTTATTTATTTTTGTAAATATATACGTTAAAGTAAAACAATTTTTTGGAGTATAAATTTTTAAAGATATTTTTTTGGCAACTATGAAAATTATTTTTATTATATTCTTGTGACCCGTATAAAGCTCGACGTTCAATTTATATATATATTTGTAAGTAGAAGTAAACAGTTAGAGCATAAAGTAGATGACGGATTGCTTTTGACGTTATATTTAAATATATTCTTTGATTCAATTCATTCTTTTCATTTATAAATTAGAAATGTGTATAATTTTGCGTCCGTCAGCATTGTATTTGAATTATTACGACGAGTGGTCGTGAAAAGTGAAGAGAAGAGTTGAAAGATGGAGAACGAGAAGAGTTTTGACTCAAAATACCTCTGGTTAAAACTTGTATTACTTCATATTAAAAAAGAAGATTAGCTGTTATTTTAGGTGTGGTCTAGCGTGTGAAATCCACGCCCCCACCAATCCAACCTTAAACCGTTATCCGTCCGGGTGACTACCTTGGGGTAGAGAAGAGCTTGACGTCACGTGCCTTAGTAATGGTCTGTAGCAAACTCAACGCTTTAATGTAAGGCCTGGCCATGGGAACTCGAACGCTGCACTAGAACGCGGATATCCTTGGGTCGAGACCATATTCAATCCAGACACTGGTGTCTCCAACCGGTCATCTATCCGAAACTACTTGGCACGAGCAGGACCTTCCAAAGGGACAAGATTTCCGAACATTCGTGCTAGAACTCCGTTGGACAGAATAAGATACAGTTTTGGTAAATCCGTTCTCGTCCACCAGACATTGCATGTATCAATACTACTCCGATGATGGCCAACACCTCGCTTACTATTACACGTCGGGTCGGCAAAGCCGTTGCAAATTTAACTTCTTTATAAAACTGTGTATTAATAATACATAGGCTGTTTTTCTTTTTTTAAATAAGTAAAACTAACAAAACATATTTAATTGCAATTTATATTATAAATAGCGTATATAACAAATGTTTTACAATATAAAATACAATATTTCTTTCGCTTGACAAACATATTTCAAGTATATGTCTAAATGTAAGCTCATTGCCTTGTTCTGAAGGATTACGATCATTTACTTCGACAGTTTCTTCTAGTACTTATAAGGGTGAAGTGATTTCTAAAATAATTTGTCTCAAGTTTGATTCTACCTCAATATTACTATCATAATTGCGATAAGCCTTGAGAAAATGTATATTATACTTCAAAACAGTCCTAATGATCAATTGTACAATATCTTTGAGCTATTACATTATTTGTGCATCATTTTGCAATACAATTTTAATAATACAATATCATTTATGTAAACAACATTTTTTAATAGTTTTTTGCTACTCTCGTGAAAAAAGAAAACTTTATAAATAATTTAATTAATTAAATAAATAATAAATAAATTAGTTAATAACTAAATAAATACATTTTTAATAGATAATTACAATTAATATAAATAAAGTAACATAACGTTCATGTTAAAACAGCTGTTCTATTCCATAACCTATAACATAAAATCATCTGTTTTATGAAATGTTATGTTTTCACTTATTTTAAGCAAAATCGAACGAAATAACAATATTGCATACTTTGCCTTTTTTGCGAAAATTTGTTCTCCCGTATGAAAATAAAATTTATTACAACTAATATTTGAATTATTTTTCTTTTGAAATACCTGTATTAACACCAACTGTCATCCATTATAAGTTACAAAAAATATATTTGAACTTGAGTGGATAAATCAAAAGTATTTTAATGATTAAAAATTTTGAATGATTTATATATATATATATATATATATATATATATATATATATATAGAGAGAGAGAGAGAGAGAGAGAGAAAGAGAGAGAGAGAGAGAGAGAGAGAGAAAGAGAGAGTGAGTGTAAACTAATAAAAGAAATTGAAAATACAATCTAAAAAAATTAAGGATAAAAACGGATCTTCCAAAACGAATCTTCACAAACTAATTTTATAAAAATCGTAAGCATTATCCCTCGACTTCAAAGGTAGACCTAATCACATTCGTAAATAAGTGGAAGAAACTGTAGAAGACTATATAAGGTCCTCGCAGTAACCAATTGGGAGCATTCATAAATAAAGTTATAAAAAAAATAGAAAAAATATTTATCCTAGCGATTGTTAGAGCTATATACGTATTTTTTTTTGTAATATATTTAATTACTACTCTTGTAATGCATATTATTCTCTAAATAATCTTTTTATTTATAAATTTTGATATATTTTTTTCTATTTGATCCCTATGTTTATCCTAATATTTTAAAAGAGAATCGACGAACACTGAAATCGAAAGTAGTCACTTTTCCCGTTCGAGTTCTCTTTGAAACTCTGCACCTCCATGTGTCACTCAACAAGCGTACAAAGGATTTCTCCTTGTCGTTGTGTGAGGCTTCAGCTAATAAACACAAAGAAAATAAATACTTTGTCGACAACGACGAAAAATTCCAATTATAACACTGATAGAGAGACTTTTTTTTCTAAAAACCAGTTTTCGTTGTCATCGGCAAATAAGAGCAATGCAAAATAAAACGTTTTAAATAAAAAAAAAACTTGCAACAATAACAAATAGATATAAGACAACAACAAATAAAAACAATATATAAATAATAATAGAAAATATTGTTGAACAAACAACAAAAAATGTATAATAATAAATATGTAACAATAATCAATAGTACAACAATAAATAAATAAAAATATTATTAAATCAATAGATATAAATGTGTTCAACAATAAATTTAACAATAAATAAGTAACTAATCACAACACACTAACAAATACACGTGTATATGAAAAAATATTAAATATTAAAGATATACATAAAATTTGAAACACTATTTTAAATAATATTTTTAGACGGCTTATAAAAGCGACGTCACTGTCTACGGTCAGCGACATCGCCCCTCAACTATGTGTCAACTATCGTCCCTTGTATATAAAATGTGTCGCTTGAAACCATAACAATCGACCAGTATGTGATTTTTTGTGATGCCATATCCTCAGAGGTGACATAATGGCGAATCCTCGCAATGCATCAGATATCTATGAGCCAGACAAGTGTGATCGACGCGATCGGGTGTAGTCAACACCTCCTATATACGTTTCGAGAAAATAGCGGACCTCCATGGAGAATATCCTTAATTCCCCTTAGGTTGATTATGTAGTAGATGCGTAATAAGCGGATATAGAAGGGTGAGGACGAGAAAGAGAGGACCTCCATGGAGAATATCCTTAATTCCCCTTAGGTTAATGTATGTAGTAGATGCGTAATAAGCGGATATAGAAGGGTGAGGACGAGAAAGAGAGGACCTCCATGGAGAATATCCTTAATTCCCCTTAGGTTAATGTATGTAGTAGATGCGTAATAAGCGGATATAGAAGGGCGAGGACGAGAAAGAGAGGACCTCCATGGAGAATATCCTTAATTCCCCTTAGGTTAATGTATGTAGTAGATGCGTAATAAGCGGATATAGAAGGGTGAGGACGAGAAAGAGAGGACCTTCATGGAGAATATCCTTAATTCCCCTTAGGTTAATGTATGGAGTAGATGCGTAATAAGCGGATATAGAAGGGTGAGGACGAGAAAGAGAGGAAGAAAATTAGTACATATTAAAATGTAAAATTAAAACTTAAAATTTTGTGTTACTCCTCTGCACAGAAATAGATCGTAGCTGATGAATATTTAAAATATGAAGGTAATGAAAAAAATCTCATACCTTAAAGTATCGAGGAAACTGTCGTACGTATGTTTCTATTATTCTATAGATTCATGCGAAAGGTTAGGAATTTAATCAGGAATCGACTGAGGAAGAAGATGCTGAGTATTACGTACTATGAGCTCCCATGTACACTACGCAAAACTTCAAGTAGATTTTTTTTATAGTATAAACAAGCCGACCGCCACACTCAACAGAACAATATCCTTAATAAAATTTGTACTTGCTAACTCCAAAACTGCTAACCTGGCTTACAAAAGCTCAAGAAGTATTGCTTTAAATAATTTTAAAACTTTATCGATCCAATATACAAAACCGAGCACAACAACATGTCTCAAGCTTCCATATTTTACTGTTAATTGGTCAAATAAAAGCAATGAGGGTAGTGACTTTTTTTTATTACAAAGAGATAGTTATTATTAAGAAAACTAGAGAGCATAGGTGTGTTTTAGGCATCCTATTTATTATTATTTATTGAGGTAATTATTCTAGGTTGAATAACACAAAAGAGTTTAATAAAAAAAAAACTCACTGCTTAGTTCGTAGATTTTATTTACACTCGAGAAACAGCAAAATATGTTTTCATAACAACTATTCGTTTTCATTTTAAGCGTAAGATTTTATTATATATATATATATATAACAGCATGGGTTATTCAAATACAAGAATATTAATTAATTAATATTATTAATTAATTAAGAATAATTAATTAATTGTATTTGAATCACCTATGCGGTTTTAGATTATCAAACAAGAAAACATATTTTAAATTTGTATATATAAGGAGAGAGAGAGAGAGTGATAGTGAGAGAAACAGACTGACAGATGGAGAGTTGTGAGTGGAAAAGAAAAAGAAGATGGAAGAGAATGTAAAAGAGAGATTGACACATTAAAAGGTAAAACCAAAGGGGCATGTATAGGTAATGTATAGGTAATGATACGCCCTAGGTTAGAATTTAGTTACTCATTATTATTATTATTATTATTAAATTCCTTGTACTAGCTCACATTCTCTTTATATATATATATATATATATATATATATATATATATATATATATATATCTTGTACAAATTTTTAATCGGTTATTAAATACATTTTTATTCATCCAATCAAGTTCGAATACATTTGTTTAAAACTATAGTGAATGATAATTGATGGGAATAGTTTTTTCAAATTCTGGATTCAATAATTAAACTATAAAAATTTGAGTCTCTATCCGAGTTTGAACTGTGAATGTTCATAGTCTAGAGCGCTTTGCACTGCGCAATACCATGTAAAGAATCCCTCAAAGATGTTTGTGGATTTTTCCCCCCTCTGGTTTCGTCGACACCTCCATTGTACAACCGTAAACTTTTGCAATGCTCACCACAAAATATCATATATAGTGGTGTAGGTTTAAAAATAAATGAAACGAATAAAATAAACAAACTGGAAATAAACAAACAATAATACATTGTTTTTGACCTCAGTAGAAATTTACTGTAAATTTATTTTTTATATTATCTGTTTTTCGATGCTGACAAACACAAAATTGCCTATCGGTATCACGGATCGACACCAGTACCTTCAGTGCTAGGTAATTTTATTTCTATATTGTATAATATTTATAAAGACATTTTAATGAAACAAATATCCGAATTCTTCTCACTCATACGCATGCCTAGACAGAAATGGATCACCGGATTTAACCATTACAAGATCGTATTTATGGATTTTCTGAACCGTTTAAACTCTTTCTATTCTCAACGTATGACAACAATATCCATATTTCTGTCTGTTTTTGGAATCAATAGTGTGCAAATGGCCTTCTAGTTCAAAAGAGTTTTTCAAACCATAAATGTAAACGTTCACCTTTTTCAATCCAATGTAGTAGCGTTATCTGTGTTGGCTATCATCTTTAATCTCTACCAAAGTCCCCAAGACCGTGAGATTGCCTGAAATGGGATTGTTGCGTTTTTCTAATCATTCCCTTATAGAGTCTGATAATGACGGAGCTCACTTATAAGCTTTTATCCAGCATCAGAATTTAAGCATTACCAAGTGATAGTAAAGTACCTCAATAACAGGTTAGGTGAAAAAAGGGAATATGTTATTTCTCAATGAATAACATTTGCATCAGTGTATAAAGCCTTGACTTTAAACTTATATTTTCCTTATTTTGAGTTGGGTTAGGTTTTGGTAGATAAGTTAATCTAGTTTAGGTTAAGTTTGGTTAACTACTCACTTTCAAGCTTCTATATACTAATCACTAACTAGCAAATACTGATCGAGAGAACAATATTAACACGAAATGATACATTAAATAACAATTTTTACTATTTTATTACGTTCTACATACACTTGTTTCCAATATATATATCTCTTTTTTTTACTTAGGAAGGTTGGTTTATTGGGTTAGTTTTTGATGTGAAAGTCAAGGGGAGAATTTACCTTCTTTGATAACGGAACTTGCCAACACGGTGCTACAAATTCCCCCCATTTCCAGTACCGTGGAACTATTATGTCCTTATTTAGTCCTGCGTTAATCAATATTCCACCTAAACTTTTTGATCCACCTGGTTAGAAGGAGAGTGTAACGAGTAGTAACATTTTCATGATTTAGATAAGAATAAGTCTACATTAAGGTTGTCTTTTACAGGTGTTGTCATGTACATTATATATATATATATATATATATATATATATATATATATATATATATATATATATATGTGTGTGTGTGTGTGTGTGTGTGCGTGTGTGTGTGTGTGTGCGTGAGGGTGTGTGGTGTTTGTGCGTAAGTGTGTGTGTTTGTGTGTGTTGCCTGCGTGTGTGTGTGTGTGCGTGTTGTGTGGGTGCGTGCGTGCGTACGTTCGTGCGTGTGTGTGTGCTTGTGTATGTGTGTGTGTGTGTGAAGTAACTATTGACCTTGAAATTTAAGCGGAAAGAGTTTGGTTTTTACAGTCAAAGTGGAAGTCCATGTGGCTGGATGTCCATGTAGTCGTATCATCAATCAGTGTGGTTTGCAATAATACTCGGTTCAATATTATAATTTTCAAACAGCCATATATTTTCTAGAATAGTATTTCCCGCTGAAAACTCTTATAATTTCTTTTTTGTCCTCAATATTCTAAATTTAAGAGACTCATTGACAGCATACATTTAGGCAACCAGAAATGGTTATTTTTATTCCAATTAATAATTTTAATTCCAGAAAATATTGTCTGTAGGGTTTTCTACTTATCGGAAATTTTAATATCGGACTTTTACAATTTACCACATCGTAATTGATCCACCATAGAAGTTCATAGTCAACGAATGTAGGTGAAGTGAAGCAATTTATTATTTTAAAAAGCCTAAAATAAGTTATATTAAATTTTTGAGAATGTATATTGAACACTCAATCTTGAATACACTAGTCAAACGGTAGTTTGAGACTACGTGGCTAAAACGACAATGACACAATATTGCAGATAAGGTTCGCCAGAATGCGCTCGCATTATGTGGAAACCTGATATTCCCTATAGATTATAACACATTGACTATTAGAATCGTAACTGATAGTACCTCTAGCGATACGAAGTCGCGAGATTTCCTATCGCCGCCTAATGTGATCGGAGTTCTCTAATTGCGTATATTTCTGAAGTCGTAAAGCACAAACAAGGTCGCCACCACACAAAGTAATATACTATTCCACATAATGACTTGCACCACCCACCCTCCCTGATACATTAAACATGTGTTTCCTTTGTTAACCTTAACTAGCGAAACCTTTCAGCTCGTCGACGATAAATGCTTTTTTCGATATATCGATTGTATGTGATTTGACAAATCGTAAATTAAATCTATTATGTTGTCACTGTATTTTTCTAAGTTATTATCGTGTATGTCTGCCAAGGTCTCCGTAAATATAAGTGAATGTTCTTCTTTTATTTTTAAAACACACTGAATTTAATTGTTTCAGAATACTTAATTTTAATTTATTTATTTAAAATGTGTACTTATTTTTATCAAAAGTAAATACTAGAAACTTTATCACTCAACTCGTACTAATATCGTATTTAGTGATAAACGTACATTTAATGTAAATCTATCACTAAAGGAGGCAACATATTCGATAAAAACTATCCTGTTGGGTAAATTGGTTTATTACTAAGGGTTAAATGTTAGTTTCTTGAACGTTTACTTTTGTGCTATTACCTCGTTAACCTGTAACTAATAAATATATTCATGTAAAAGACTTACGTGAAATAATTTTAAGTAATTTTAACAATTAAGAAGAAAGAAGTTCACTTTGAATTAGTTTGAAAAAGAAATTATTTAAAACGGAGATATATCCGTTTTCAAACCGTAAAAGAGTAACTGGAAAATCAACGCAAGTGCTGATTACAATATGTTTATAAATCACATAATATTGATAGTGGATATGGTATATAGTGGAAAATAATAAAAACAGAACTATAAAAAATGGAAAATTGAATGAAATTTAAATTTATAAAGAAGTACAGAATGAGTAGGAAAACTGATAATGTCTTGAATAGGGTCTAATTATTTGGCATAAGTGCGATTCGAGACACCTTATATGTTTCTTAAAGTTGGGCAATAAGAACTGCAGTAAAGGTTAAAAACTCATCATCTTAACGATATTTGTTAAAATATAATTGTATTTATTTCACATTATGATCTTCAGAAGATATCATATATGGTCAACGAAACATGTATAAATTATTGTGTCATTTGATTTTGCTTCAGAGGTAAAATTTATATAGGAATATGTGTGCGATAGCAAATTACACCATTCAAACGAGATATAACCCACAATGGAGAAACTGATTTATATTCATCTATTTTTTTCAATTTTTTCTGGTACTTCAGACTCTCGCTATATATAAAGAAGAGTTATAAATCTTGTTCAAATTTTAAATCGTAATCGAATATTTTTGTTCTCCACTCTTTTTTTTACTTCTTGCTGCGGACGTCCAGGGTCATGTAACTCTGATAGTCGGATGTCCATAATAAGTTGCTGCAGCCAAGGTCCAAAACTGTTTATCGATCAATATTGTTTTGATGTTTCCCTGGCTTCCCAGCGCAGACAGCAGAGCTGTTCTTGATGGAATTGGTGAGAAGTATCGAAGGAGGATATGGTCTAGAGTCTCCTCCTCTTTTCTACAGTTAGGGGAGATTCACTCAGATTAAATCTGAAGAGATAGGTCTCAGTCACAATGTGTCCGATTCTTGCTCGTGCTGCAAAGACGGCTGTAAATCTGGGAACCCCTTGATACATTTCCAAATAATTTGGTTCTTTTTGAATTTCATTTGTTCATCCACTCAAGTTTAAATACATTTTTTGAAATAATATATTACTAATTAAACTAAATTAAATAATTTTAGTTTTAAGTGGGAGAAAAGCTTTTAACACCAGGGGCAAGGTAGGCATTATAGTTATTACATTCTGTGAGTAAGTGATGACATATGATTTCATGGAACAGCTGATTTCGTGTTACAGGTTATGCGGCAGAACAACTGTTTTAACGCACAGATTATGTTATTTTATTTATATTTATTGTGATTATTTAATAAAATGCAAGTAAAATAAAATTGTACTTTGTTGTTCTAAGAAGGAATTAACTTTAAACGTTTTTGGAAATATGACCTGTTTTTAAATAATAAAATTTCAGTCTCGGCGTTAGCAACAAAAATTCAACTAAGGTAATTTTAACATTGAAAAGGTTCGACCGGGAATATAATCGATAATATGACAAATATTTTCTCAACAAAACCAGCAGGAAATCACAATAGCGCCGGCCAGAATACAACTAGGATGAGGGAAGGGGGACGGGGAAACCATAAAAAAAGCAGGCGTTTAAAAAATTCACGCCGAGACTTTAAATGTTGTGTTTAACGAGGCAATACCGCGTAATGCACCGCCGCTACTTACCCGTGAATCTATAAATGGTGACTGACGCCACTCTATAAGAATGGTAATATGTCAGCTGTTTCCAAAGCAATTTATAGTTAACTTCCCTTGCAGTTTTAATTTTTTTTGGCAGAGTTTATAAAAATACTATATTGGGAGGCTATTATGGTTAAAAGTCTGGGAGAAGGTTTTTCACAAATATTTTCATTATTATGTGTAATTTAAATTTAAAAAAAATAAAACGTGGAGTCGTAGCACTGGACGGCGCAAGTAAATACTTATGTGTGGTTACTAAGGTGTGGTTAATAAATGTGTTGAATATATATATATAAAATACATTTTCTTGTTTAATAATTTAAAACAACATAAGTTATTCAAATACAAGAATATTTATTAATTTATATTCAAAGCTTTTCGTTGGTAAACAGTGCCAACATCATCAGGAATGAAAATTACAATAATCTTGTAATTTACAATAATTATTTTAATTTTTATTTCTAATGATGTTGGTACTGTTCACCAACGAAAAGCTTTGAATATAAATTAATAAATATTCTTTTATTTGAATAACCTATGTTGTTTTAAATTATATATATATATATATATATATATATATATATATATATATATATATATATACTAACAAGTGTTGATATTAATAAAATACTGTTGATTAATGAGTCCAAGTTATATTTATATTCAAAATAACGTCGACGTTTCCACAGCTAGTTTGTCATCTTAATGAGACATAAAGTAAATTCATGAAATTAATAACTTAAAATTGCAAATAATTACAAAAATATCTATAAAAATGATTTTTTAAAAATAAATGGCAACCTAGTCGTTATTTGAGTTTATATGTTTGAGTACGTTTTTTGCCATTCCTAACGTCTCAATATTCTCCTCCGTTGAAGCGTTTCAGAGTAACTCCATTTTATTAACTTGAATCGTACAGTTTGATTTAAGTTTTGAAAATGGAGTTACTCCGAAACGCGTCAACGGAGGATAATATCAAAACGTTAGGAGTGGTAGAAAACTGTACTCAAATATATAGAAATATTCCTAACAGCCATGAAGATGAGTATATTATTAATTTATTTGTGTTATTCAAATTCTAATACAAAATAATTATATGTACATACCTAGGGCCTGATGAAGATAGCAAAATAGCTGTCGAAACATCCCTGTTATTTTGAAAATAAATGTTTTCGACATTTATATACACTTATATCAAAGATATTTTAATAACATGTTCTGATAGAGTATAGTTAATAATAATATAATATAGAAAAAAAATAGGTTGTAGTACATTGACAGAACTGAAGACTTTTATAGCTGCGTCTATAGACATTTTTATTTGAGAAAAACATTTAATTTTTGCGTAATAAGAAATTACTTTAACATTTGTCATTAGACGCGCCTAAGAAGGTTTTCATTTCAAAAATTGGATTAAAAATCATAGCTTATTACTATCGTTATATTGAATTATTTTTATTCAGATTTATCATAATTTAAATAAATTGATATATTTAGTAACTGGTCCAAACCAATAATCACCTTTCTCAATAACAATCTTCAATAAATAATGTAAAATAACCTACGTGTTGCAACAGTTGTTGTACAACATAACGTATAGGGTGAAATCAGCTGTCATGCGAAATCATACGTTAGCATTTAATTCACTTTAGGGTGATCCACAGCGTAGCCTGAAGAACATATAATGACGCTATTATCCTGACGGAAATTATGTTTATCCAATAAAACTTTGTAGGCCACACTATAAATCTTTTCACTTCAACATTTATATACATGTCGAAATATTCACCTAATAAAGTAAATTACAGAACTTATGTAACATTTGTTGAATCTGATTTCACGAATTTAATTTTCGTTGGCTTTTAAAATTAACAGCCGCGCCTAAAGGTGTTTTCATTCAAGAATATGAAATAGATAAATTAACATAGCCTAACGTTTACATTAAAACAGCTGTTCTTCAACAAGACCTACCAAAACAGCTATTTTATATACAGGATCATGTGTTATTATATAATTTATGCTAACCTATCTACTGACATTTGTGTTGGTTCAAACTTAAGGTTTTTTTCGGAAGTGACCGACGAAGAAAAGAAATTTTACTGTAAACAAACTTAGATTATTTTCGGTGTATAAAATGTCGCAGATGTGAAATGAAAGCAATGTGACACAGCAGTAAAGTGTTGTAAAAAAGTCATAACTTCTTTTACTGAAATCTGAATAGTATCATGATTTTTCCTTCCAAGAAAAGAAACGTTTATTTGGTAATAAACTATTAATAAAATATTATAACTATAAGTAATAAAAAGAACCTTAAAACTTCCTTGAATTGAAAAAAAATTAAGGATTTTGCGTTTATTGTATAATAGTTTTAAAAACAAAGTAGGTCTATAACTTTTGTACTTTATTGCCATAAAAACTGTTTTTTTTAACACGAGAAACGATTCACGTCATTTTGGAACCTATTAAAATGGCCAGGAAAGCCCACAGGGGCACATGCTCCCCCAAACCAATCTACTTTAGCAAAAAATATAAACCAATAAAGTAGCCCTGAGTTTTTACCAAAAAAGCTTCCCAACGGCCCAACAATTGTGTAATTTTAAGAGTTAAACAATCATACAATATTATTACTAGTGATAAATATGTTCAAATTTTCTCCAGGAAGATTCTTTTCTCTAACCCCCCCATATTCGTGCCCCCAAATTATCGCTCTGGCTACGTCCCTGTAAAAAGGGAATATCTTTAAAATCTAAATGGATTAAGTAAACTATATGAGAAAATATTAAATTAAAATATCAGAGTGGTCATACTCCGAGGACATTAGAAACGTACAGGGAATTTGTTTTTTTCTCTGCCAAAGGAGACTCATTTCACCCTGATTTAGGGGTGATTTTAAATAAAAAATAAAAGTAGTAAATCGTTTGTGGTGAAGAAATAAAACGCAAACTTATAAACATTTACTGTAAAGTAATACAACACCAGATAATCATAAAACGTTTAAATAAATGGTCGCGAAAATACACCAAAACGATGGAAATATTAATGCTTTCTTTCAATGTTTTGTCCCAAGCACCCTGAAGTCACAAGGCGATCATATGCAATATAAATATTAAATTTGTATGACCTATATTTATAAATGGATAAATATGTCATAGAACTTTGTTGTCGTACGAGAGCTATTTTATGTAATATATAAATAGCTTTAAGGTATACAATGTTTAGTAATATATATATATATATATATATACTCGTACTTTTGAAATAGCAACTGAAATCAGGTAATAAAAAATATTTTGTACAGTATTTCAGAAAATATGAAGTAAGATAAATTATGCTCAAATGTTTCATTACAAATAACATCTTCAGCCTAAAAAACTGAGTTAAAATTAAAAAGGTATTTTAATGTATAATATGTAAATTCGTTCCTAATTTGGTGTGGTTGTTCTTTATAGCCAGATAGTAAAGATATCCCATATATCTATTCTGCAATTAGGTTTAGTAAGTCGGTCGTTTTGGTCGTCCGAGGTTGGATGGATTTCGCAGGTACATGATCTATGGCAGTAGCATAGGTACACAGACGACCCACAAGCTCACCTTTTGCCGGCTTAATTTGAATCGCCTTTCAACTTCTCACCCGACTTTCTTAATTTTTAATTGTGCATAGTTTTGTCGTTAAGCAGGCCAAAGTAACCGGAATATGAGCCATCCTTTATCTAATCGGGGCATGTCAATGAATATAAGGACCAATGGTCAGAATCTATTACTTAAGGAGATTAGTAATAATTTGTTTCCTGCTGGAAAATATCTGTCACTTAATATACTCATATATTTGTGTATATTCCAATACCTTTTTCGGGCTTTACAAATATTACAATATTTTCCTTTGCTGAAGCGTTTCAGAGTGAAGCCATATTCAAAACTTGAACAATATTCATATATATATATATATACCTTAAACAGGAAAACCTTACTATTTAGGTTTTGAAAATGGAGTCATTCGGAAGCGCTTCAAAAACAAAAAATATCTTTATGTTAGAAAAGGCAGAAAGATATACTGGAATATGTAACTGCAGTTATCTTTTGATAACCATAATCGCATGATTTCTAGTTGTGTAAGAAATTATTGTAACTTTTTTTAGAATTATGTTGCTTTATTTATAGCGTTTATTATCTGCAACTCTGGTTACTATATATATATATATATATATATATATATATATATATATATATATATATATATATATATATATATATATATATATATATATATATATAAGCTGACCCGGCAACTTCGTATCGCTTAAATGAACGGCGTATTAAGATTATCTAAACATAATTTGGTATTTTATTACCAAATTAATAGTTGAACTTGTAGTAGTCGGTCGAAAAGATGGTGGTAATAAAAGTTCTTGATTCAATATTATTTATTAAAGTGCACTCGGATCAACAATATTTTTTTTAATTGTTTGAAATGTTTGGAAAATAATTATAAATTGTTGAAATTAAATTACTGCCTAGCAACCAAAATTTGTAATGAATTCGATGAAATGTTTTAAGTTAAGATAAGATGCAGAATCACATTTTATGCTATTTTGACACTTTAACATTACATGTTGGAAAATATTTGTTATGTTGTTGGGAAGCTGTTTTTCTGAAACCTTTGCGTCGTTTTAAAGGGTTAATATTTTTCGGGTGAAATAATGGGTTTGCGGGGGGTTATGAGCCCCTTGTGCCCCCTCTTGGTTACGACTCTTACAGGTAGTATTTCAGAAACCTTCCCAGGAATGTACTCAAAAATATCTCAAAGTTTCATGGTGATCGGATCAGTGGTTTAGTAATGCATAAGGCTAATACATACATATAAACATTCTTTTATATATATAGATATATAGTGTTTATAAATTTTAAATTAGTTAGGTAACGCTTGTATCTAGTTAGGTATATTAGACTTATGGACCATGTACAAACTGTACAATGAACCATCCTAAACCCTGTGGATGGATCCCCACCAAACATCAAACAAACCATCCTGGGATTATGTTGATCAATTTTTCCGTTAACTTGTATTCGGATTTAGGCGTCCGTAAGATACATATACACATACATCACTTTTGAACCATCCTAAGCCTTAGGGATGGAGTCATGTGGGTGGATCTGCACCAAACGTTAAACGAACCATCCAAATTATATTAATCTCTGTTCAACGGTTTAGGCGTCCTTAAGATACATACATACTCACGTCTATACATACATACATACATAGATACACACACACATTCATTCTTATAATTATAGAAATTCTGTAGGCCTATTAAAATGTTAGACTTTTATTTTTCACTGGTAAAACGCCTAAATACGTCATTTACAGAAATCGAAAACTTTTGGCCCGCTACCTGGTAACCAGATTATTTTCAGTATGTTTTAGTATTGACATTTTTATCAAGCTATTATAGAATAATTAGTTCCTGTTATTTAAGGATAACTCATTTAGAAATAAACATCTTATAAAACTGTCTATAAATATAGTTGCCTATACGTGACTATTTTCCCGTTTAAGCAATGCAAATTTTCTTATTTCAGGTTGCAACAGACGATCATCTGGATTCCACCACAAAGAGTCTTTGCATTCTGTAATCATTAACAGATGTAACAGGAACCTTTATCGCACGGAATACGCGAGACTAGTAACCCACAGAGGAACACCTGCTGTCGCGAAGCTGCCAAGGTTAGTACGCAGGAAAGCTTTATGGGCGGATTAGATTTTACTCCTAAAGGTGGAGCTGTAAAGCGAGTACAGACCCGGTTAAGTTGCATTTCCCAACAATTCAGTGTACACTCAGGAACGGTCTCTGATGGTTATATGGTAGTAAATATATCGACAGAGCTTTTCGCGAGGCTAAAATAATTCTGCAAATTCTTAACTTTCACCAATAAACGAAATGTTACAGAGCCATAAATCGAACCTAATCATCATGCCTAATAGGAAGTAGACTCATAAACTTTAACTATTATTTTTGAGACGTTTAAATTATTTTTTGTTTCAACAAACTAAATTAGTTTATTACTATCCACCATTTAAACTAGTGCAATAAGGAACTTATTACTAACCACTCCTAATGGTTGTAAAATAAAATCGTCACACAAGTTACCATGGTAACGAAACATTCCTTGTGCTTCAACAATCATTTGTGGCATTATAAATCTGTTTATACTTTTACGAAAGTTTACAATTTTTTATTTTAAAAGAAAAACATTTAGCTTTGAACATGATTCCATATATGTTATAAGTTGTAAGTCCACAATGTTACATACAGTATATTTAAAATAATAATTTATAAATGCCATAATCTGAGCCCGCGAGCATAACGGCAATGCATAGAGATTCAAGCGTCAATAATTTCCAAGTATGCGGAATTTATGCTGTAAAAATGTTGGAGCAATGCCCAGAGGTTTGACGATCGTTGCTGGGCGTGATTAGTGAATTTACCTTTAAAATATTTCTGTATATAACGCTTATGTACCCATAATTATAAATAAAATTACAAGCGAATTCTATTATACCATTGGTGATACAGTTGCGTCATAAAGTAACAAACTGTTGCAAATCGGTGACTAAATGCATGAATCAGTGGATGTATGAATTGAACTGCCATATCGATCTTACCAATTAGCAGAAAAGGATTAAATAAGCATAACGCAATTAGTAGGTAAAGTTAAATGTTTTTCTGAAGTCATTGAATAAAATTTGAAGTGCTGAGGGAATTTTGGTTTTATTTTTGTAGTTTAAGGGGGTCATCCAGTGTTGCTGTTATAGTCCATGAAGGCTATGAAGTGGTTGTTAACATAGTTAGAAGCATAAAGCGTGTGTTAGAGGATAGAAGAGGGATTATCGCTGTCGGAACGTATGTGAAGGGTCACTCACGTGAAGTATAGAAGTATACTTACTTGTTATGGACGTATAAAGAAGTATCTATACTCACGTTATACCCTCAGCTAGGATCGACAATGTAGAAGAGTAGACTAACGTAGGCTTAATCAATGTCCTAACAGCCACTTGGTGCTCTCTTGTACGATCAAGTCTAAATAAGGGTAGACATAGGTAGGCCTAATACACGACCTGTATTAGGGAATAGTGTTGAAGTATGGTCTTACTTCAAAATGGCAACATACTTGATTTATATCTACTCTCTTCCGGTGGTAAAGTAACTATGTATCCACAACACACCCTTGTATGATCAAGGATAAGTAATGGTGGAATTAGATCTGTCTGAAACAGGAGTAACCTAACCCCTTGAGATAGAAGTAAGGATGCAACCCTTACCTGTTCTCCATTGGCTCATGAAGTTGCTTCTTCACCCTTACCCCTCATTTACATGAAGAATAAGGGAGTGTAGATGTAGGTTGATCTTAATACAGGACTTACGTACCCCTTGATCGTAGGAGTTGGGATAAGGTATGATGCCATTTTAACGGGGTCGCCTCTCCTCCGGGTGCGAGAAAGTTTCCTTTACATACTTTGACTTAACAGAGTAACATGTTAAAGGTTATGGTTATGCGTCGGTCCTAGCACATACGATGTAACATATTGTTACGACAGTTGTAGTAATAGTAGACGCTAAGATACTAAAAGTATAAATGTACGATGTAGAAGATACGATAGAATTATAACACAAGGTGGTGATAATATTTTCGTATGAAATATTTCCATCTATACATCCAAGAGGAAATGTAAACGGTTTAGCGGCTACACCCCAGATAAGTCATGGATCCGACACGAGAAAACAAAGATTATGAAGAAATGATTAAGTTTGATGACAGAAGTTAGTCCTGAATATATTTAGAGCAATAAAGAAAATCGACACTGAAGAAAGAGGGCTGCTAAATAAATTAAACAATTACAGGGAAGGTGTTTCGATTACATCGTAAGTTTTGCGTTAATATTCATTTAAAAATATCAAAAAACGTGAAGAACAAAGACAAGAAATTATTACAAGACACCATTGATGAGAATTGCCAGAATAGTTACATGATTAGTAAATATGCAGAAAGGAGGTATAGCAAATGGTTTCCACTTCGTGACATTGGACTCAAGTAAATACTCGCGAACGAGTGTCCCTTTGAATTTATATTCCGGCGACCTGTTGGCTCATCTTATATTAGTTTTCAATGTAAGATTAAAATAGAAAGAAATGTTTTCCAATTTCTAAATCAAAATAATATTTTTTTACGTTTAATTTGGAACACCGCATGCTACAAAGGCCTTCATAAAGGCGCCTTTAAAGCTAATACTTGTCGCATAGTTTATTATGCGCGAAAGAAAGACTGTTTTTATTGTTTCCACCTTTCACAATAGACAATTGTTAATAAAAGTGTTTACAAATAGAGGCTTCGTCCAGTAGAATTTTGTAATAGATTTATATAACGTTCAATTTAACTTCAACTAGTTTCAGATGACATAGATACTTATTTTATGGTAATGAAACGAGATAGACACTCCTGAGGAAAATAAACGAGACGTACCCATTGGTGAAGGTGGTAGGATTTTATTGGAAAAACACACGCCCCTATTTTTTCTATGATCTAAGAGACGGGCATATATATATATATATATATATATATATATATATATATATATATATATATGAAGTTAATATATTACTATTGTAAGTAATTTTATCCACCATTACGTGCAATGATTTTACCTTGTGTGATTTTACCATTGTCGAAAAGTGACCGAAAGGCGCCTCATCACACAAAGTAAAATCATTGCTCGTAATGGTGGATAAAATTACTTACAATAGTAATATAATAACTTTATAAAGTCAGTGCAACGGAAAAACAATGGATAACGTAAAATATCAAGATATATGTATATATATATATATATATATATATATATATATATATATATATATATATATATACATATACTAGAAAATAACATATATGTTGCGTAACGTGAAAACAATTCATTTTTTGAAAAATTAACTAAAACCACGATACGAAGAATTTACCAACCAACTCAATTAAACGTCGCCACTTCAGATAACTAATAAACGAAATAAAGTTAAATAATACACAAAGGGAGTTAACTAAATTCACTATTTATATATCTATTTATTTAAATGAATATATATATATATATATATATATATATATATATATATAT